>CM034352.1:20560630-20661257 GCA_019925275.1 Mytilus edulis | reverse complement strand
TTAAAACCAAAACATTTGATGTATAAATATATAGCAGGACAAGATAGTGTGTTTCAAAACAATTTTTTGTTTCACACGCGTTTGGTATTGAGCCCGAACAAGGAGATATTCGAAGAACGTGTTGTTTGCATGGAAAACAAGCCAAAAATCAATTAAAGCTACATGTTATAAATGATAACATCGTAGTGAATGTTCAAAGTACATCTTATTTTGAATCCAAACTGCCGTTGATAGGAAAATGGTTGCGAAACCATCTGGAATTATCAATTCCCCCACCTGAGTAGCAAGATACGAACTTAACCAGCATATGGGATATACATTTCCCAACTTATTTGGCATTTAAGAGCACGTAGAAACTAATCAACCTCACCAGTATTTTGTCTGGTCAAAACGTTGATGAACCAGGCGTATGTCAAAGAACGTCTCATTCTCTTTCTAAACTGTTCATCGGAATGTTTCAACAACTTGTTTATTAAAATGCAGCATCAACTTCACAAATAATAGTTACTGACGTTAACAAGGTATTAATAAGTGATGCACAGTGATAAAACATATGTCATCAAGAAAATGAAACATTCTTTGTGCCAACACGACAATATGACCTGTTTGTCAAATGCGTTTTGTTTAAATATACTCTTGCACTTTTTTTTGTCTTTTGGAAAATGTTGTTTGTGCTGTATTTAGACCCTTTACAACGAAATTTGTTTAACATGCACACGTATAAAAATTACGGTTTTTATCCAATCATAGGTTTGAACGTAGTTTTCAATTTAGACTCGTTTATATATATATATATATGTGACTGTATCTTACATTAATATGTAAGATCCTTTACTATAGATAATTGAGCTGATCTGTAACAATAACATCTCCATGCCTTATATATCATGTACTGTAGTACGCCGCTAGATTAAAACTGACGAGGAAAGGTAACACATGGCCACTGAAATCTTTATTATTGTAGAGCCCAGGTGGTCGTGTGGTCTACCGGGACGGCTGCAGTGCAGGCGATTTGGGGTCACGATATCACAGTAGCATGTGTTCGAATCCCGGCGAGGGAAGAACAAAAAGTTTGCGAAAGCAAATTTACAGATCTAACATTTTTGGTTTGATGTTTAGACGAGATATATATATATATCTATATATATATATATATATATATATAAAGCAATTAAATGTACCCTGCAAAAGCTAGACTTATTGTGAGTTAATTTAACAGAAGTTCGAAGGTCTGCCATTGACATCATATATATGACCAAATATACGAATTAAGAACGGAATTAACATAAATTAATTAACTAATTAGTTAATGATGGTAACAACTCAAATATTTCATAATATTGACAACAACAAAAAAGGTGAAGAAATAAGCAGTTCTTTGACAAAAACGCTGATTCATTATTTTTATTATTCAGACACCGACAACGTTTTATAAACATCTTTATTGTCGTATGAGTTCATGAAGTATACTCCATATGGTCCAAGGACACAATTATCGTCCTTTGGTATTCGTTGTCTACGAATATAGTCCCTAGTGTAAACAGTGTATAACATGCATGTTTAATTTGATACACTTTTCCAATTTATTTCTTGATATTAAATGCATGAAATATTAAGTAGGGGGGTTTAATTACATGTTACAAAAATTTTGGTGCTGAATCTTCATGTTAAGTAGTGATTTGGTCTAGTTCAAAAAGGTCAAATTTTATCACATCTGAAGCTGTAAAACTGATTTTACACCCTTTAACACATAATTGTCAATATTTTGAGTTAGAGCTTGTAGAAGTTTCTATAATTTTGATATTATTTGTCCCACTAGTAGAACACTACACTGTAAAAGTCTTTTTGGGAAAGAGCAAGTGTGATTTTTTAATTTAAATTTATTGTCTAAAAGAAATGCACTACGAAATAACTGTTATCAGGCCATATGCGGAGGAGGTTGAGTATTGCGTATGAAGTAGGGAAAAGTTATTGCTTTATATTTGAATCGTATCGTTGGTTATATATTTTGGTACTGAAAAGACTGCTTTTGTTATATTAAAGGTAAATGTTAGAAATGAGAATTAGAAACCATGATAATAAAAAAAAATCGTAATATCAGATTTGATAAGTCTTATGCATTAATTACTACTATGAAAAACATTGGTTCAATAACATCATTTGAAATCCCCATTACATAAACAAATCAAAGCCCTGAAATATCATCAAATGTATGTATACCTTATAATGCATCAGGACTATGTGAAATTGAAACTCTTTTTTTGTGTCGTAAAGTTTAATTCACATTTAAATCTTATTATCAATTCATAAATCTAAAGCAGACTATAAGAATACATAATGAATGGAAATAACATTTGATCAATAATTTTAAAGTCATTGTACTCAACGTCTATTGTATAACGTGATAAGTCTAAATCGGAAGTAAGCATCATGTTATTTGTCTATACTATCAAATGGACCATACGTTTTCTATGTTTGAGATATATCTGAAAAGCGTTCTTTGAAGTGGTATTTTGTCAATATGCTTTTCGTTATTTTTTGTATAAAGTATTTTCATCAACTTAGGATTTCTTGGCAACATACTAAGGGAAAACATATCCTGCTATATGCCTTTATATAAAGGAAGTTCTGTGCATGATAATGCCGTAATACGTAATCATCGTTTTTAATGGTTTTCTTTGGTTTCTTTGTTGAACGTAGCGCAAATCATGTCTAAAACATCCCACAATTTAACCACTAATGATTATCAACGAAAACAAAAGCAGCAAGTTATACATAAACAAGTTGAAATTATTATACGGAAGATGTTTAAAACAAATGGCATGCGCACTATCTGTTGTATGAAAGAGGTTATATGGTGGGAAATACACGTAAATTCAAAGTATAGAGTACACGATATGTTTTGAAAACAATTATCATCTCACATAATTTCAATTTATTAAAGTGTGTAAAGAACTGAAATAAGTAGAATTACAATAGAAAACTTAAGATAATAAACAACTTTCGGAAAAAATGGTTTCAGGAGGTTTTTGCTCACTTCACATATATCTATAAGTGTTAGGTTTAGTACAAATTGCAGAATCAAATTAAATGTATGCAATTATATTGTCAAAAACCAGGGAAATGTTAAAAGCTGTCATAAAGTCAACAGATTTTTGAATCTGCAGAAACCGATCTTATACGTCTTCAAATATTCCAAGAAGATTAACACTTTTGATTTGGAAAACCGTTTAATTTATCACTTCATTACACACACCAGAGGAACCAGTATTTTCAATTCCAAATTGAATTTGACATGCCATATTGTAAATAAACTGTTACATAATAATCAAGATTAAGATTGCGATCCTATTCAACTAAAACTACACAGGGTATAAAATATTTGCTGCTTCTATGCAGATCAATGAGTATTGAGAATAAATAGTATGTTGGTCTAGTACAAACTATGATGGTATAATTCTATAACAGTGAAAAGTGAAATCACAAAAATACTGAACTCCGAGGAAAATTCTAAAGGAAAATCCCTAATCAAATGACAATATCAAAAGATCAAAATAATTATACGAATGGATAACAACTGTTATTCCTTACTTGATACAGGCATTTTCTTATGTTTACCTATATTCCCTATCGAAGGCAGTTTGGATACGAAATACGATGTAACTTTAACATTCTTCACGCCGTCATGAAATATAACATGTTGCTTTAATTATTTTGTCGCTTGCTTTCCATGCTCACAACATGTGTTTCACGTAGAAAACGGTGGATTTAACCTGGATTTTTGCATAAACCTCTCTCTATCTTATTTATATTTTAAAAAAACTATCGGCTAGTAGAGGGCACAGATGATTTCATCAGAAATACCAATTGCCTGTTGTAAAAAACTTCCTCATGACATAATCAACCCGTGTTTCAAACAAGAATGCTGCGTTTAAGAAATTTGAATCTTCAAATAAAGGCAATAGTATTATACCTCTATTAAATTGAATTGTTTCCAAAATAAGTGTATATTATGCTTAATATTTAGATTGTAAAATATATACATGTTTTTTTCCTGTCCAACAAATTCAGAAATAATTTTCGGCATCCTTAAAAGACTACAATATATAGGTATTATATACATTCCTAAATACCTTTTTCTTGAAACATGAGAAACCTGATAAAATAGTGAAAAACGAAAAATGTTAAGATATTTCTAAAACTTTTATTCGAAATTTCCACATCAAATTATTATGGAGATAAGAATTATCTAAACGTTTATTACTGTAATTACAGAAGCTGAGATTGGATTTTTTCAACATTTACCATGTTTACAATCACCTTTACCGATACAAAACATAACAAAACATACATTGTAGGTAGTATTTTATTGATAGTATTTGAAGACAGGGAGGTGTTTTACGCTTCTATTGATTCGGATAATCATTGCTCGTTATATTGACCAAATTGGAACAAATAATGCGACTTCTGTGTTCTCTAGTCATTTGACAATCGGAGTTGGATAAACCACAACGCGTTAATCAAACTTTATTTCACAACTTTGTTTTGTTTCCTTCCTGGAGTGTTCGACGTTGTATTACAAGGTAAGATAAATCACTTTACTTATATTTTATTAAACAGATCTTAAATATTTTTTGTTTATGTCGGCATATTTTTACCCGAGAAAAATATTGAATCGTGCCTTTCTTAGATAAAAAGCTCTGTTGTTTTTGCAAGTTGAACTCTGAGTCATTATAGAAAATTTAAAATTTAAAAAGACTGTGGGAAAAAACTTGCATGTATGTATACAAATAACAAGATAGGTTATGAATGCCCAAATGAGACAATTTTTTGACCATGGTAAACATTGGTATACTCATTGCAACTCATACCACATCTTTTTTGTTTATCTAATTATTACATACATACCAACCAGTGATTTTCGATTCTCTTCAAACCCATTATTTGTATTGCAGATTGACACCAATCAATCGTCAAATCTATATTTGAATTTAATGTAGATTAACTGTGTACCACCTTGATGAATGGTAAAATAGCAGTACACCATTGGTCTTGTTTCGCGCATCAGTCTTTAAATTTTGAGACTGATTGGCATTTAATGTTTCAGACATTTTACCTGAATAACAAAACATAGAACGTTGTTGATTGCCACTTATGGAATACACGTTTCACTGATATAGCGAATATTTTCAAACTGTCGTAATTACATTCCCGTCCGATTTTCCAGGAATATGACCTGCCGATATAGACTTATAATCGGGTTTGCATTTACATGATCTGAACGAAGGGTGGAGCATAATAGGTTTACCCCTTCCGAAACACATGAGTTCTCTCTTCAATTTGGTTGGGTTCGTGTTGTCCAGTCTTTAGATTTCTATGTTATATTTTTTGTAAAAGTATTTGTTATTCTTTTTTTCTTTTTTACTCATGGCATTGCCAGATCATTTTCGACTTATGAATTCAAATGTTCCTTTGGTATACTCTGTTTTAACAAATACCAAATAAAATGAGAATGAAAAATAAACAAAATGACAATAATACATAAATAACAACACACTACTAGCAGTAACAGACATGCCAGCTCCAGACCTCAATTAAACTGATAGAAAGGTTATGTCTTCATTACATGAATATCAGTTATTTGTTTTTGTTTGAAATTTTAATATAGAGCCTTTTGAATAAAACACAATTTTGTGAAGATTTTTTTTGAAATCACATAAGTGCACCCGATCCTCTATTCCAATTATAAAATGGTTTTGTTCATAAAACATCCGATAATTTAACACTACCTAAAGTATGATTTATTTGGTATACTAAAATAGTCGGAAATGGACGTTAAATTTGCTGATTACTAGAAAATTAAATGGAATATAGCAAGTCTTTCGTTGTATGTCTAGGTCAAATATTGCCTCCTTATCTAAGTTATTTGCATGCTGTGAATAAATCTTGTATGACTAACAATGTTTACTGTTTCTTTGATTTATAGCCAAACGATTGTATATCTCTCTGAATGTTCACATGCACTTTTATCAGTGTAGTACATTGTTTAAAATCTTTTGTTTCATATGATAGACACAAAGAATTTTCTATAAAATCAGACTTAGGCTTTTTCGGGAGGATTTTACGTGTTTTTTTAAATGTCTCTTAACAATGATTAATAACAAGTAAAACATAACTACATATTAGCGTGCGTTATGAATATAATTCTTTACAAAAAGTGTTTTTGACTTAGTTTAAGCCAATTAATAATAGCTATAGGGGTTTGATATACGTAAATGTTAAATGTATTATCTATACTATTAAAGGAAGATACCGTTTTCATTAAGCCGCAACTCCTCTGAAATCATATAAAGTCGGAAAAATTTGAGATATGACGTATGAATGTAGTGTTGTATAGTTCATAGTTTGCCTTTGAAACAATCTTTTTTTCCACAAAAAACGCCAATTGTGGAGAAAATATCGAAATTCGGAGACCGTTCGATCCATGCTAATTTGAATTTGGCTTTGGCACAAACCGAGATTTATCGGACATCTTACAGCCGTCGATATTATGTAATTTGTGCTGTGACGATATTACAAACCTCCTTGTATCATCTATTTTTAAATATCGCACTTTCGAACAAAATCATGCCTTAGATATATATTTCGATAGGTGTCCAAACGGTTCGTTATAATACATAAACCCATAAACATGTTTGTTTTATTAGAATTTAGTTTCTTGAACTATTCTTTGATTTTAGAACCTTATTTACCATATTGTGCAACATTATTTTCAAAGGTAAACCAATCTACGATAGATTGGAGATGGTAAATGGATTATTTTCGATATTGTTCTTCTTTTTTAATGTCAGACAGATAGTATCCATGACAATATCATTTCTTATAGTTGTCTAATGGGGAATGTTAATTAATTTGTTATTTAATGTAATCATTCTTTAAGTGCTATAAAACTAATTGAACTACATTCATAGTTAGATGTTAAGTGAGATGTAAAGAAATCAAGCATTAAATAATGGCATGACTAGAATAAAGTCGTCCACTTATTGGTAATTCACTGATCTGCTGAGATTTGAAGATAACATTATAAACTAATTTAAGTCTTACATGTAGGTTAGGAAATTCTTATTTTAACACGATACAGGCAATAAGAGGCGATTCAAATCTTCAACAAGATGCATGTAGGACGATGTTTTTTGTTTATTCCCGCGATGCTCGATCTGCATGATCAGACAACTTTAATAGTATGTCAATTACATCTTTGTCAAATCAAATTATTAAAACACGCAATGATTGTAATAAAAGGATCTTCGTCATCAAAATATTTTTTCTGTAACCAGTAAAGTAGACATTAAAGTAGAATAAAACTTTTGTGGAAGCACACTTTAGAGAAAATGAGGGAAACGACGTCATCTAAAATACTAACTAACTGTGTTCTTGATTTAAAATTCAATCCTGTAACTAATTCACGTGCATTAACTAACTACATGATTATTAATGATATTCATACTGAAGATTGCACTTTGTAAATACAGCTGTTTCCCAAACCACGCATCTTTTGGGGAGATTAAGAATATTCATTGTTAATTGATTTTGTTTACATAGTGGTTCCAAGTTCTGATCTGTAGCTTGCATTTCATAGAGATATAACTTTGATTGTTACAAGTAAATATACATGTGAATAATATTGTTTATATTGATACCTGTGGTAACCCTACAGTCGAGGTAGAGGTAGTTAAGTAATTTAGTGTCAGTTTACACTCGTAGAAGTTCGGGGCATATAAACATTGAAAATATGCCCCACAGCCCTATATTTTGACCTTTGAAAAAAATTGTATTGCATACAAACTTTCCATTCTAGGAAAGGATTTTTTTTTAAACTTCATAGTTAAAGTGGTACAGTTTAAGCCGTAAAGGGAGTTCCTATGACAAAATGCATTGTCAATATTTACAGAAATGCAACCTGAAGATCACAAAAATAAAATTAGCCATGTAATTGTAATGAAATTGGTTCTGAAGTGATATTGTACCCATATTCTTCAGAATTACCAAAACTTTGAATATAACAGAGTTTGAATATTTGTCTTTATGATACATCTTTACAGTAGCTGTAATTGCAGTTTCCTGTAAACAGGTGCTTTATAAGTGTGTGTCATTAAACAAACATTTGCCCCATAAAAACATTTTATTACACCATCCCTGATTATATTACCTCCCAAATTGAAAATCCACGTTTAATTGAAACCCCAGCTAATTTAACTTGCTATGTCTCTTACTGTGTAATTGCTATGTAAAAATGATAGATGGTCTTTTAGAAAATATATGTAAACATGTAATTAGTTGTGAAAACATAGTATTAAAGATGAAAAGAACATCAGAATTACATCCAGTTATGCCTTCCTATGAGTTTAATATTCTCAGTAATCTGTATTTTGTTATAACTATAAACTCGTGTCAGACGTTTTACATTTAATTGTTATTGGGATGTTTTCCATTTTAGATGGGGAAAACTAGGAGAAAACTATCGTCCTAGATTTTAATGAAATAATCAATTTTTGAGACAGGAATGTCATTGTAAGACTTTTCCTAAAGTAAAAAACATTATGTAATCTTATCATAATCATAACAACTGCTTGTACAAATATATAATCTTCATGATTGATTATTTGTTTTGCTACAAGTTCTATAGCATGATATAATACGTTTTTTTCTTATATATACATTAGAAGTACTTTCTTTCGAAAAGATATCTGACGCATACATATTGGAGCATATGTGTAATACAATCATGTTGATGACATCGTGATCATATTTAATTGCCCTACATTTTACGGCTTCAGACAGACATTTCTAAAAATGAAGCACGTGGACTTGACAGAAAATCAATAAACATGTTATGCATACAAGTTACATAACCTTTGTACTGACACGTACCTGTAAAATTGAGATGAAGAAAACATTCAAAAGAGAAAAGTATAACATTTCAGCACTTGGAATCAACGGGTTTAGAACCCGGAAGAAATATAAATAAAAACTTTATCAGGATAAATGTAACAATAAAAAACTTAAATCATTTCGATGCCTGTAACGGAAGGACGCCTTAGGGAGACACATCATTTAACAGGTAATTAGATACATATAGATATGTTGACAGTAAAGATGACGTTTCTTACTTCAAGTTCAATGTTTTGCACCGAGAAACATTCATTGAATCTTAAAATAACTGTATTTACTGAGAAACTTAACAATTATCATGGAAAGATATCTTATGGGATTCAGCTAATAAAGTCATATTGGAATAATAGATTTTCAGTGAAGACTTACTAAATAAAAAAGACAGGTAATCATAAAAAAAACAATAGTAATAGGCTTAAGGGTTCATAACAAAAGTGCAGAACTCTATACGGTAAATTTAGAAAAGGGAATATCATCAGACCGACAAAATATAACACTAACAATCAACGAACGGGTTTAAATCAACTGTCATATTCCTGACATGGTAACGACTTAGCTTGCTACCAACAAAGTTTTGGTTTCGATAGGAGTATATTACTTATTCATTATATTGAAGTATAATTTCATGTACATCAAATTTTACAAAAACTGCACTTTCATATATCTAAAAGTAGATAGGGTGCTTTCCTCCATCTTGGATTTTGAAATACCAGAAAACAATCTGCCTAGATCTTGAATTAACTGTGCAACTTTTGAAAGTAGTAGGTAATTCATGTATACAAATTTTCATTTCGATATAAAAAATGACATGTTTTTATAATATTTATGGTTGTATTTTATGCCTAGGTCACACATTCATGGATTCGAGGCCGGATTAGCTACGGATAATATCCGGCATCAATCTGTATAAGTCCGTAGATATCCGTATTGTTGTCGTAGTCAAACGTACATGTAGTAGATCGTAGTAGTACTTGTATATTCTTGACGATTTTTGAACATGCGCAAAATTTGACCACGGATCAAACGACCGTAGTAACTCCTTACTAAATATAAGATCGTACTAATCCGTTATAGTCCCTATCAAAACCGTATTAATCCGTTCTTATTCGTTGGCCAGAATGATTGCTACGGCTAGTTTCAAAGAACTATGTACTATTACGGTTACACCACGTATTGGTAAGAATACAATACGATTTGTTACGAATGTGCCACGTAACGGCACGTTTTTATTACGTTGAAATACGGATAGCTAGGTATCAGCCAGGTATCTAAGAGTCTATTACGGTTTACTACGTTACAACACGACAAAATACGGACTACTGTACCAATTTGCATGGATTGCGGAAACCTCAATTTTTTGTGGATATTTGATTTCAAGGATCTCCAAAAGTCTGGATACAACTTTATAGAAATTTGTTTTTCATTAAACACTAAAATGCGTTGTTCACCTGTACCCACGAATATTGGTTCCAAGGCTAATAATGAATCCACAGTACTATGTCAGTAACAACGACAGACTGACATAAGGCTAGCTTCTGTATAAATACTTCATACCTATAGGGCCCTATGGCTACGTATTATGCGTCTTGACGTTGGGGTATACATTATGATTATCCAGCATGAATAATCAACAACTTCTGCTTGCAAATAATTGGCCGGAATCGGATATTGATTTGGCACAAAATGATAGGGCAGGGTCGATATACTTGATGACAGACTGAGAGGTGACAGGAGGTAGAGTAAATGGTGGTCTAGGGACTGAATTCCCTATCCATGGCCAGTTTGAGCCCCTCATGACTCAATTGGGTGCGGTAAATTCAGCAACATTTTTAATTAAAAGAACTTTAAAGAAAAGTTCTAAATATATTTCAAGAACTGCTACATGTCATTGGTCCAAGGATTACGAATAACACCACATAGTACAGACAGACAGATAAATGATTTAATTTATAAAGATAGAAAATAATATCAATTAACTGCCATATGGAAATGATAAATAACAAGTAAATTATAGAAATGTGATGGTCGTACTATTCCGTTTAAGACCGTTCTCATTCGTACTAACCCTTGCTTATACCATAGGAAACTGTTGTTTATCCGCAGTACAGAAGTCACGACACGTGTCGTTGCGTACTAAACCGTGCCATTTCCGTATTTTACCGTGTCTTACCGTAAGAACCGTATCACTCATGTCGCCAAAATGAACCCCGTCCTGAATTATCCGTGGTAGTAACGTCAACACCCGTAGTCATACCGTTGTGCACCCGTATAGGATCCGTATTAGACTACGGACACTCCATTTCCGGGATCATCCGTGAGGTGAACATCGTAGCTGATCCGGCGAGATGATTCGTGAATGTGTGACCTAGGCATTACAAAACACAGATTACTTTTGTTTGATTCGATTTTTTTCAAATTTGCCACATAAGGGGAGGCAACCCAAAAGTAAGGGCAGATAATTCAGATAAAGATACTTGTACAATAGAAAGTGTTAAACGCGCTATCTTGATGTATGTAATTTTAAATGAAACAATCCGCTATAATTATGAAATTATTTATCGGCATGTTTTATGTTGACTACACTTTTAAATACTTTGAGATTACTTACACATATGCAGCTTTCATTGATAATCTGTTCATTGCATAATGTTTGTATCGTACTTTGAATCTTTCCATCTCATTATTATTTCTCAGATAAATCATCAATTGATTCAATACAAACCCCTTTATACCTATTCGTACTTTTCTGTATTTATGTAGCCAATAATTGAATCTTTATCCCTTTCTTAGTGGATGGCTATTCAGAATACATTTTCGGCTCTATATGAAATAATTATACAATATGTTTTCCTGTTTCTGGTCTTACGAAATCGCTCAGCAGTTTAATGACACGATTATTGCTGTTACTAAGATTGCCATGAGACCGACGCCAAGGTTAGTAGATTCTATTTTACGACTAATGAACAACAGTAGTTAAGAGTTTCGATTATGCGTAAATTAGTTCCGATGAATACAGTATTCATTCAATTAAAGAGAAAGATCTGTATAATTGAGGATGAAACTAGCTTCCTATTTATACATAACATATTTAATGGCTTCAGAAAAATGTGTTTGTCTTAAGTCGGCACTCAGCTGTTTCTTATTTGCCTTTAATAGTTTTGTTTCTGTCTAACTGACGAGGACTTTCATGAAAACTAAGTCGTCACAATGTACAATGCACGCTCAATTTGTTATACACCGGCTGAGTGAACTATTTCATATTTTGTCTATTTAAGTTCACTGTATCATATTTTGTCTATTCAAATTCACTGTATAGCATTTGGCTATTCAAAAGATCACTGTATCATATTTTGGCTATTTAAGTTCACTGTATAATGTTGGGCCATTCAAGTTCACTGTATCATATTTTTGGCTATTTAAGTTCACTGCATAATGTTGGGCTATTCAAGTATACTGTATCATATTTTTGATATTTTATAATTAGTTCAATGTATAATATTATGTTTCTTTAACTGTTTTTTTTTAATAAAACACCCCCGTCTCTGTGGACACATCGTTTGTTTATAAAGTGATCATGCTTGTTGATGCTACCTTATGTTTCCTTTGAAATCTTTTAGTTTAATAATGCCGAGATACATTTATCTTAATTATAGCAGATGGGATCTCGAGGGGCATGAAAGGTTTCTGCCGTTAGAATTTTATTTTATCATGAAATTTTCTATCGGATGTTTCCCGGACGGCTTTTTGAAATTGAACTTTTTACTTGACAGTATTGATAGCATCAGGCTTTAACCAGATGATATGTAGGCTGATGTCTTTTAGAATGTTATTTCTCAGATGTGTCATATGACAGAAATTTAACGTGCAGTGGATATCAAGCATAAATTATAATGCTGGGAAAATTTTCTTTGAAGGGTCAGATAGATATTAGGAATGCATTGTTATTAAATGCATCATCAGTATTTAGTTCAAATATAATCTTAAATCAATACTAATTATATCTTCTTCATTTAAATGTGACGTCATTTTTCATTTTTTGATGATCTGTTTTACAAATTCAAATGACGTATTTTTTTGTCATTTTTTACAATTTCAAATATGACGTCACTTGGCGTTGAAGTTTAAACTTATTCGGATATGTCTACATTTTGTGTTGCAAATGTCTGGTTATATAATGTATTTCAGTTGTTTCCTGTAATTAGTTAATACTTCATCTTTTGTATAGTAATTTTTTTAATTTACTGTTTGCAAAAGTATAAATTATTCTAAATAATAGGGATGTTCTGGTCCAAAACAGAAACCCTGACCGTTTTTGGCACAACTGTTTTTAACTTTTGGTCCTCGATGCTGTTCAACTTTGTACTTGTTTTGGCTTTCAAACTTTTGTATCTGGGCGTCACAAGTAAGTCTTGTGTGGACAAAACGCACTTCTGGCGTATTAAATGTTAAACTTGGTGCCTTTTGTTAAATATTGGTCGTGTGTTCTTTGTCAGATATGTTCTTCTATATATTTTTATTGTAGTCCTGTAATGTTGTGTTGTCATTTTAATGTTATATTTACAATGGCCATTAAAGCGGGAGGTTTGGCATACCACAAAACCAGGTTCAACCCACCATTTTTTTCAATCGATAACATTACTCTTATGATTATGCAAAGTTTAAATGTGGACATGCCACTCAACTTGGAAATATTGTCCTTTAACCCAAGAGAAAACTAATAGCTTTTGAAACACATTAAATATTTAATACGAAATATTTTATTACAGATTTTGTAATATATTAATGCAATGTGAGGTATAACGTGAATATGACAGTGAAAATGAAATGTTGAGAATTATTGTAGAAACACTGTGATGACCCGCACACTCAACAATTATTTTATTTACGATCGTAATGCACATTTTTTCCCCTTGCATGATCAAATTTAGTGGTATCACTACTGTGTATACTATATACCCTATTGTATGATATTTAAATACATCTCACTTACGCTCGTGCATATTCATACAATACGGACATTTTACAGGGGTGTGCACCTAACACAAAAACTGCTCAACAGAGGTTTATGCACATAATAAAGAACCACTGACGACGATGTTTAATAAGTCTAACGATAAAAAAGGAGTTGGTTTTCCATTACAAAGTGTTTGCTTTTGTACCTACTGACGGCATGTTTCTATTGTCATAACTATTTATATAGCAGGAAGTCACCTGATCTCTAGCATATCCAATTTTGTTCAATCCTGAGTGAATATAGTAAAACAGGAGGAGCTTGTCTTGTTGACGCATCTGATCTCGGTAGTTTTGGATTTCAAGTGTTTCCTTGATTTAAACATCGATGATCTACTGTTTCCTGAAGTAGCATTCAGAATGTTTAAAAATACGAGACTCGAAATGCATAAAAATTCGGTCCAGAAATGAACAAAAACAAGAATGTGTCCAAAGAACACGGAAGCCCCACTTGCACTATCCTTTTCCATGTTCCATGGACTGTAAAAAATGGGTAATAATCTAATTTGGCATTAAAATTAGAAAGAATATACGATAGGGAACATATGTACTAAGTTTCAAGTTGATTGGACTTCAATTTTATCAAAAACTACCTTGACCGAAAACTTTAACCTGAAACTCCCACTTTCATTTTCTTATGTTTAGTGAACCGTGAAATTGGGGTAAAAAGTCTAATTTGGCTTTAAAATTAGAAAGATCATATCATAAGCAACAAGTGTACTAAGTTTCAAGTTGATTGGACTTCAGCTTCATCAAAAACTACCTTGACCAAAAATTTTAACCTGAAACTCCCCCTTTCATTTTCTATGTTCAGTGGACCGTGAAATTGGGGTTTAAAGTCTAATTTGGCTTTAAAATTAGAAAGATCATATCATAAGCAACAAGTGTACTAAGTTTCAAGTTGATTGGACTTCAGCTTCATCAAAAACTACCTTGACCAAAAACTTTAACCTGAAACTCCAACTTTCATTTTTTATGTTCAGTGGACCGTGAAATTGGGGTCAAAAGTCTAATTTGGCTTTAAAATTAGAAAGATCATATCATAAGCAACAAGTGTACTAAGTTTCAAGTTGATTGGACTTCAGCTTCATTAAAAACTACCTTGACCAAAAACTTTAAGACCAGAAAACATAATGCCCCTCTTCTATCGTAGGTGGGGCATAAAAATGTATTTATTTTACATTGTATGTAATAGTATTACTGATCACATTTTTAGAGATGTCTAACCTTTTGATAAATTGTACAGGTGTCAATAGAGACACATAGCAATAATTTCACATGCTTATTCTTTTTAAAAAATGTTAATTAAACATTTTCGATTGAATATTCCAAATGTGTCCTCTGAAGTTGTTAGTATGCATGTTGTTCGCAAATTTGAAGAATTCTGGTCTGCTTGTTTGCAGTATATATCTTTTGCTTTAATTTTTTAAACCCAATTTTGTCTCATAAAGTATCGTGTAACGACAGCAAAACGTATTTAATTGGTCGATTTTTCCCACTCACTTAAACACTGATTTTTTTGTTATTTGCCAGACCTTAACGATTGCATAAGGAGACGACTTGTTTAGATTCCTTATAACATATATAACTTCATTTCAGAAAAATGAATTTAAATGACCAAAGTTTATTAACATCTTTTCTAAAGCTTTCATGGGAATCAGTAAAGCACTTTTCTTAATCAATTTAAAGTGTTACAACGTCTTAATATAAGCATAAAACGCATCACTTTTCATCAAAATACAAGGATATAATTATAATACACGTTTTAATGAGCCTGTCGTGAAGATGTATTTTTCATTGATGTGACCTTAAGCCGCCTTTTTTTTTTTTTATCAAATTTTAAATACAAAATTAGTAATTGATTAATCAAAGAATATTTGATCAATTGATTTCATTAATGTTTTGTTTATGCACAGTTTTGTATGTGCACATGTTACTTAATTTGGAAAAAAAATCCGTTAACACAGGAGAAAATGGCAAGCTTCATTAAATATTTAATAGGAAATATTTTATTTCAGATTTTAAAATGTGTAAATGCATAGTACAAGGTATAAGGTGAATATCATAGAGAAACTGAAATGTAGAGATATTTCGGAAAAACTAATTATTTACATTTACATTGTACAACAAAATTAGTACACGATCGTAATGCACATGTATTAACCTATAATGATATGATTAAATTGTAGAACTTCTGTGTTTACATAAATCATCATTGAATTGGTCATAGTATAAACTAACTGTGTACTAAACTTTGAATTTGTCCGGAATACGAAGATGTCTACAACAGGAATAGATAAAGATAGCTGTACTTGGCAGACCAATTCAGAATGTTTAACCTCAATGTTCTCCGACTTTTTTTAGCCCATTTTAAACGTGTCTGATTCAAATTTCATAAACAAATCTTTTGTAGACGGAACAAAATACTTAATCCTGGTATCTATGATGAGTTTATTTACTTGATATAATTAATAGCCATATAAAGAATACCTGTTTTTGCTATTACTACTATAAATTACCAGTGCATCTGCGTTTGTAAAGCTTTTTGTAATAGTTTTATGTTTTATAATTACTAGGTAATTCCATTGAAATGTGCAATATGCAAACTAAAAGGCAAAACAATAACACAGATAATGTATCTCTAAAAGAAAATCTTAATATAAATACACAAAAAATTCGATCTACATTTTGTGTGCTTAACAAAATACAGTTTTGGGTGGTGTTCGTGTTGCTTAGTGTTTAGTTTTCTATGTTGTGTACTTTTATTTGTCTGTTTTTCTTTTTAGGCCACGGCGTTGTCAGTTTATGTTCGATCTATGAGTGAAATATACCATGTCGCAAGATATAAAATATAAATCGAAGAAGCGGTAATGATCCTTCTACAGGTTCACCTACGGAAATCCTCTGGTATCTTTCGCCTCTCTTTTTTAAAACTGATAATATGTACTCATCCGTTCCTCCATATATTTGCCATAATACATCGTATACTGTGTTACAACCCTAGATAAAGACTAGTTCCATGTTTTTAGTTATGATATCTTGATGTTGACAAAGTAGTAAATTATTACGCGAGTTATAATTCGTATAACCTACTATTCTTTACATTACTTTATTTGAGTGCAGTGTCTCCTCACACTTGCTATCAATTATGTCATAATTGATAATAATTGCCATGGTATTGCGCAGATAAATAGGCTCACTGAAAACATATTTCATTATTCATAGAATTAAGCTGATAAAGCAATGATACATGCAATTAATTATATCCAAGAAGAAATGTATTTACATGATGAGAAATACCTGCAGGTTTTGATTTTAACACAATGGTTAACCAAAGTACATTTCAATTTTTTTTAGGCCTTGTATAACTGTACAATCTAGTTAAGACAAACTAAGTTGATTGTGTTGAAGCATCATTGTCCTGGTATTGATATAATCTATAGTCAAATCTTTTATAGTAAAAACCAAATCTATGCAATATTGGTAATTTAAGAGTACTCACATCTGCTGAGTTCGTGTATATGTACCAACACCCGTTTATTTAATCTTATAAATAATGTAAAATACACATTAAGCTCATGTCGAAGCGATTTTATATTAAATTGAAAATAATGGTTTATACAGACGGTCGTTAAACTGATCAACGTCCCAGCGATTAACATTTGATCTAAGCACCAACACCAATCGTGCAAATAGCAATTGTTACTAGTAACGAGTATCAATGATATATATTTTTATTCGAAATTTCTTCATTGATATAAGAGCATGGATTTGATTTTGCCATTTAATTAAGGACTTTCATTCTGAAATGTTCATTCGAGCTCAGTAATTTTGCTATTTTATTTAACCCTTCTTTTAAATATCAGTTCTATCTAAGGTTATTTAAAAATATTCAATTACTATCCATACGTTTTCGTTTGATTGAAATGTTTGATTTTTTTATGATGCAATTTGTTTACATGGAACAATGCGATGTCGTATACCATTTATACAGGAGCCATTACAAGGAATTAGTTGTGTCCTGTAATTTCTTGTCCTGTGACAATTGTTATAATTCCAGAATGGTGTATTTTAAAAAGTAGTTCTTAGTACTAGTAACGTTCTTAGGGTCAAGGGGTGAAAACATAATACAATAGCTTTTATTTTATATTTTGGTCTTAAGGTGTACTGTTCACTCTTCAAGATTAGAGATAGGTTTTAGCGCTCAGAAACATGCTTAAGCAAAACACAATATGTAAGTGCCTAAGCCAACACAGTGGTTGTCGATTGTCCATGTCTGTCATATTTGTTTTGTTATTTGTTTTGTTATAAATTAGGCCGTTAGTTTTCTCAATTAAAATGTTTCATATTTTGTCATGTCGGGGCTGTTTATAGATGAGTTTTTCGGATTTTTTAAGCTGTACAGTTGCAAAATAGTTGCTCATATCATCTTCATTTGAAATAAGGTTAATAGTTGTCTCATAGGTAATCTTCTTATTTTTATATAGTTAAATGACAGAAGCTCATCAGCGTTGTCAGCTGTCTCATTTCACCATTATAGCGCGAGAGCATCTGATTCATCGTTTTGTTGTTCTGAACTTATCTAAAATTACTAACCCTGCATTGTGTCTTTTATGACACGTATTCAGGGTACTGCGTATTTGTACAAAGATAACTTTTGACCATCATCGAAAACTTCACTTGGTGGAGCTAACATAGGACAACTGTCAAATTCCTGAGGGAAAAAAATACTTGAATGTTCCATTCGATATATGAACACACAGTGTTTAACTGTGTCTTTTAATAATTTTGTAATCAAATAACTGTGCATTTTATTATTTTAAATTTTCCTTTAGTGCTGTTTTAGAACAAAAGTGATATTCTACATTTCCGTTATCGGCTGTAATACGGAAGTCTTCCTAGTTTAATTTTTTGCAATATTCGTATATTAATCTAATAACGTGGCCATTATTCACTATACTCGGAAATGACAAATACTGACTTTTCAAAAACATGTCATATTTTTAAGTATAGTTCTTTGTCAATCCTTTGTTAAACTTTATATTCAGACTTTTCTCCAATGAAAGTCTACATAAACAATTAGTGCTGGGACTCAATATGCAAAATGTATTAAAATTGTATGGACAAAAGGCAATTTGACGACAAAGTGGTTAGGCACTGGCTTATTATTAGAATCGAACGCAAATAATATCACAGGATTTATCGTTTATATGTTCAATCGAAGATTTATTTTATTTTTTAAAATCTTTCGAAACTTCAAAACTAAAGAAGAATATTGATTGACGACCACATTCTGAACATATAAGTGATATACCATCGCTATGAAACGAAAAAAAGAAACGCAAACTTATTCTTTCAATTGGGTTTGAAAGATGCACGAACAAACTGCATTTTTTGATGTGAGAGAAAGTTGTCTTTTTGAAATGGAGCATTTGTTACTACATTATCTCCATAGCGTTAACGTTTTCATACAGTTTATAATTGACACCTTGGATCTTTCTAAGCCTATGTTAACTAGAACTTTATTCGATTTTCATAAATGAGTTTCAAAACTATCTATAATAAAATCATAAAATAAAAGTAGGGGAAGCTGTCAAATTTGTTAACGACATTACATGTATAAAACCAAATGGTTCCGAATATCTGGAAAACAGTAAAAGAACAAGATCTTTGAATATCACTAACAAATAAGTCAAGCTCACAAAAATGTATCACTTACCATGATTGATCTTATTTATTGATCTTTATTTCAGCTTTTCTGTCAAAAAGATTGGATTGATTTAACTGTAATACCTCTATGTTTTGTTTTGTAGAATGGTACGTATACTACGAAAGAACAATAATTATTGACATTTAATGAAGGCAATAACATTCAATGGACGTTTCTATAGTATATTAATTATTGCTTAACCACTTCAAATGTGGAAACCAATGCCACCATATATGGATTAAACAATAAATCTTTTTAATGTATTGCAAACACGGGAGACCTGTACTAATTGGAGAAAATCAATTATTACTGGATTTACGCATTTGCATACAACAGTGCGTTTAATTGTCAAAGGATGCAAATATTAGCGTCTTCAGCAATGGAAAATAACGTTACGGTGAACAATTTTAGTTCTTCGTCCGTGAATCATTCAAAGTACTATCATAATGTACAGTACTGCTGTGAAGATGATTCTGTCCAAAGACAATTTGAACACGTTGTGAATACATATGTATCACCAGTTTTGATCATTCTCGGTACATTCTGAAATGTGTGTACTTTATTGGTAATGTGAACAAGACCATTCCGGCATTATCCAATTGGGTTCTATATATCAGCGTACGCTTTAACAAGTTTGTTGACTCTATATTTTTTTTTGGGATCAGAGTGGGTAGCGATAGTAGCAAAAAAACCGATCTATAGATAGTCAGGCAGACTGGATATGTAGATTATGGCAATTTTTTAGCCGAGTTGTAACATATTCTAGCATTTGGTTTGTTGTTTCTATGACAATCGATCGCTATATCACGATTTGGCATAGGAAAAAATCATCAAAGATATGTACTTTGTTTATGGCAAAATTTGCTACTATATCAATCTTCATTGGACTTATTGTTGTAAGTGTACATGCAATGTGGACATATGAACTGATGGATGGTTGTTTTTTCTTTCATAACGATGATGATTTACATGTTGTTATCTGGCCTTGGATGTCTGCGAGTTGTTATTCATTCATTCCATTAGCTTTAATCATAACTTTTGATATATTAATATTCACGGGACTATGTATACAAAATGTACCGGAAGAAACTGACAACGATATGACACCGATGATACTGACGCATGCCACTCTAGTTTTATAAATGCTCTACTTTTTGTTAGTGCTGCCACCTACTGTAATAAATATCGTTGATCAGACTTATCCGCCATCATGACTGCAAAAAGCGCACTTTAGATTGCAGTTGGCAAAAGCTAGAGTTATCGGACACTATTTGGCGTGGACAAATACTGTTATTGTATTTTACATTTGTATTCTTTTTTCTCAAACTTTTAGAAAACAAGTCAATAATATACTCAAATCATTGATATTTTCTAAACCGGACAGGAGAATGTATGAACTTCATCATGGCTCAGATAGTAGTGCCAGTCAAATGGAAACGGAAATATCTGTAACTCTGGTTTAAACTAACTTGTCTCTCATTTAACGATAAATTATTCAACTTCAAAACCATTGGCAAAAAAAAGATAGAGTATGTTTTAAGGAACAAATATGTAACAAGGTGTCAGTTGAGCACTTAAACGGGTACATACGCGGGTTATTTCACCTCTAAGATTGCATAGCTAGCACCAAAGACAAGAAAAAATGAAAAGATTTTTATAAAGGTGCAATGCTTAACAAACGTATTTCAAGCGAATAAGGAACGAATAAGCTACCGGGTATCAGTTGAAGGCTAAAAACGAGTACATAAGCATTAATATAAATATTTACCTCAGTCTGAGAACCTTTACACCAAAGAGTGTGTGTCGTATTATACACGTATAATATGCGAATAAGGAACGAATAAGTTACAGGGTATCAGTTGGGCTCTGAGCGTGTAAATACAAGCTTAAAGGATTATTTCACCCATGGCTATCACCAGAGACAAGAAAAATTGGAAAGATTTTTTTAAGAGAGTTAAACGTATTTTTAAACGAATAATGAACGATAATGTAACAAGGTATCAGTCCAGCGCTGAAACGGGCACAAACGCGCTTACATGGTTATTTAAAACCTTGGAACCCATATATCGATCAGTACATATAAATCAACACTAGAAAACACGTTAGAATAAGTAACAATATGTGATCAGATTGACCACGCAGATTTTATGTAATTACACAATTTTTTATATGTAAAACAGACATTAATTTAAATAAATCCTGTAACTTAATGTTTGTCCAAAAACTATATAATTTTGACAAAAATGAAGGCTGCATATATCTATAGGCAGGCCATAAGTAACAGGTTTGTGCATATTTAACGCTTATACAAATGAATTAATGTTGTATGATCTATCCCTCGGAGACCAAAAAGACGTAGATTAAGGTAACCAATGAGCAAAACTCATACCGTTAAGCAATCTATAAAAGGCACAGAAATGAAAAAAAATGGAAAACAAGTCAAACATTAAAAAAGACGGTCTGATTTATATGCAAAACGATAAGGTAATACAAATATGAAAGATAAAGGCAAATTTTTAGCGTTATTTCATTCCATCATGCATTTATTGTAGCGACGTTTTACAAAGTCTGAGCAGGAGCTGCAAGCTCTTGAAGGCCCAATATTATGGTCAATTGACAATTGTTGTAGTGTTGAAATATTTGTAGATATTTACTGCAAAATGTTCTTAAAATTACTAATTTAGGTGCAGCAACCCTACAACGAATTCGGTGTTTCTTCTAAATATTTCAGGGCTGATAGATCTAAACGTAAAAAATATTTTTACCTAATGTCATTTTCCCTACTGAATGATTTAAATTTGCCCGGTAGTTTCAGAGGAGAAGTTTTGTTTATAAAAGTAAACGGACGAAAGTGATGACAAAAGTTCGCCTAAACCCATTAAAAATTTCAAGTGCCAAATCAAATACATATACTGAATATTTTTTTAGTTAAGGAGGAAAAACCATTTGCGATTAAATAATTCTTGAATGTCGATTAAAGCGATCAATTTCATTTGATAAATGTTTTTGAACATTACTGTAATGGCATCAGTGAAAGTGATCCATTAGATGGCATCATTTGATATCTTTCAACCACAACCTAATGAAAAACAATGATATTTCCCCCAATATAAAAAACCTTGAAAACTGTTTTGTCAACAATAAATAACTTGCTACTTTTGTGTGTTTCATTTGGCCGGATGTATTTTCACATGGGTTTGGCCTTTAATAATGAAGTAAGGGAATATTGAATTAGCTGTTGAACAATTGTTAACATGATACACTGGTTAAATGTATATGTCAGTCACATATCAGCTATTGCTCAGTTCCCTTTTTGTATGTTAACATAACGTCAGGTAAAGAGAAATTCGTGGGTCTACGTCAAACGAATGCGATTTTCTAAAAAACGTAAATGTTTTTTATATTTGTTTTATTTCATAGATGACATACCTTTGTAGCATTGAAATACACAATGAGCTTTGATAAAAAATGGTTTATCGTATTTTTTTTTAAACCATTTTTAAATTTTGGCATCGATCAAAGAAAAGCCAAAAGGTTGTTCCATATTCCGACGAAAAAGTTCTCTCAGACGTATGTTTTTCGCGACACCTGGTTTTTTGATCAACACCTTTTTTCTTGGTCAGTACAATTTTTTTTATGTAAACTGATAGACGACTCCTTAAAAGAAACCAACTTTTTTCTTCATTCGTATATATTTTGTTTATAAGGCATGTTTGGTTATATAGCAATTCGACTGTTTCAGTTCGTATATATCGTTGACTTTTAAATATTTGGCTTTGAGCGTTCCTAAATAATGTAAATCCAGAAAAGCGCCTCAGACGTACTGAATTAATAACGTGCTGTTTTCATTTTTTAAAGACACAATTTTAAACTTTACGACCGGTATAATGATTTGTCTCTGAGTTTTAAATGTTTGGGTTTACATTCTCAATAATAGCTAATCCAGAATCGCGTTTTAGACGCACAAAAAAGAGCTCTAATTTTGATTTAAGAATTTTCTGTGTTAAAACCTCTAACAAAAGAACAAAGTCAAATATAATTGTAATATCATAAAATACATGGGAAGTACGGAATTTATAACCGATTAACACATTTATCTTGATAGTAATGAACAAGATGAATATCCGCATTTGATTTTCAAAGGATTCAAAAACAGTAAAAGCTGCACTTACAGCATTATGTCAAATTATCTGTAGCTAAATGTGGTAACTGGAACAGAATACGATCAATTCAGTGGGTTTTACATCGACGATAATGTCTTTGTGTCTTTATTATGTGATGTAACAAACTGCCAGGATAATTATATTTTATTGCAGATAAGATAATTCAAAATACATTGAATATAAAGGAATATCACAATTGGCTATTAAAAACTTAAAGTCAGAAGAGAGTTAAGTACAAAATAAACAAAACATATTAACAAATGTATAGATAAGGGAACTCCTTTTTTGAAATTTAAATTTAATTTAAAAAATATCGGGAAAAAGCTGCCTCAGTCGTTTACCATCGCTTTTTGCACTATTTGGGTCTCAATTCGTGTGAAAAAATAGAATGAGCTTATTTTTTTGTAAATGACCTTTTATTAGGAATTGAAGTCTTATTTAGAAAGAAAAGTGTGGGTTATAGAACAAACTATTTTGCTATTCGATAAGGGACTTTTCGTTTTGTATTATCCTCCCTACCTCCCTACTTATGGATTAACTAGTCATGATTGTTGTATTATCCTCCCTACCTCCCTACTGATGGATTAACTAGTCATGATTGTATTATCCTCTCTACCTCCGTACTGAGGATTAACTAGTCATGATTGTTGTATTATCCTCCCTACCTCCCTACTGATGGATTAACTATTCATGATTGTATTATCCTCTCTACCTCCGTACTGAGGGATTAACTAGTAATGATTGTTGTATTATCCTCTCTACCTTCCTACTGATGGATTAACTAGTCATTATTGTTGTATTATCCTCTCTTCCTCCCTACTGATGGATTAACTAGTCATGATTGTTGTATTATCCTCCCTACTTCCCTACTTATGGATTAACTAGTCATGATTGTTGTATTATCCTCCCTACCTCCCTACTTATGGATTAACTAGTCCTGATGGTTGTATTATCCTCCCTGCCTGCCTGCTTATGGATTAACTAGTCATGATTGTTATATTACCCTTCCTACCTCCCTACTTATGGATTAACTAGTCCTGATTGTTGTATTATCCTCCCTACCTCCCTACTGATGGATTAACTAATCATGATTGTTGTATTATCCTCCCTACCTCCCTACCGATGGATTAACTAGTCATGATGGTTGTATTATCCTCCCTACCTCCCTTCTGATGGATTGACTAGTCATGATTGTTAAAATATCCTCCCTACCTCCCTAGTGATGGAGTAACTATTCATGATTGTTGTATTATCCTCCCTACCTCTCTACTGATGAATTAACTAGGCATGATTGTTGTACTATCCTCCCTACCTTCCTACTGATTGATAATCGCGTCATGATGGTTGTATTATCCTCCCTACTTCCCTACTTATGGATTAACTAGTCATGATTGTTGTACTATCCTCCCTACCTTCCAACTGATGGATTATCCAGTCATGATTCTTGTATTATCCTCCATTACCTACATACTTATCGAGTTACTAGTCATGATTGTTGTATTATCCTCCCTACCACCCTACTGATGGATTAACTAGTCATAATTGTTGTATTATCCTCCCTACCTCCCTACTGATGGATTAACTAGTCATGATTGTTGTATTATCCTCCTTACCTCCCTACCGATGGATTTACTAGTCATGATTGTTGTATTATCCTTCCTACCAACCTACTGATGGATTAACTAGTCATAATTGTTGTATTATCCTCTCTACCTCCCTACTGATGGATTAACTAGTCATGATTGTTGTATTATCCTCCCTACCTCCCTACCGATGGATTTGCTAGTCATGATTGTTGTATTATCCTTCCTACCAACCTACTGATGGATTAACTAGTCATAATTGTTGTATTATCCTCTCTACCTCCCTACTGATGGATTAACTAGTCATGATTGTTGTATTATCCTCCCTACCTCCCTACCGATGGATTTGCTAGTCATGATTGTTGTATTATCCTTCCTACCACCCTACTGATGGATTAACTAGTCATAATTGTTGTATTATCCTCTCTACCTCCCTACTGATGGATTAACTAGTCATGATTGTTGTATTATCCTCCCTACCACCCTACTGATGGATTAACTAGTCATGATTGTTGTATTATTCTCCCTACCTCCCTACTTATGGATTAATTAGTCATGATTGTTGTATTATCCTCCCTACCTCCCCACTTATCGAGTAACTAGTCATAATTGTTGTATTATCCTCTCTACCTCCCTACTTATGGATTAACTAGTCATGATTGTTGTATTATCCTCTCTACCTCCCTACTGATGGATTAAATAGTCATGATTGTTGTATTATCCTCTCTACCTCCCTACTGATGGATTAACAAGTCATGATTGTTGTATTATCCTCCCTACCCCTACTTATGGATTAACTAGTCATGATTGTTGTATTATCCTTTCTACCTCCCTACTTATGGATTAACTAGTCATGATTGTTGTATTATCCTCTCTACCTCCTACTGATGGATTAACTAGTCATGATTGTTGTATTATCCTCTCTACCTCCCTACTGATGGATTAACAAGTCATGATTGTTGTATTATCCTCCCTACCCCCTACTTATGGATTAACTAGTCATGATTGTTGTATTATCCTCTCTACCTCCCTACTGATGGATTAACTAGTCATGATTGTTGTATTATCCTCCCTACCTCCCTACTTATTGATTAACTAGTCATGCTTGTGTTCAAGATTTTAGCCATTGGCAAGTTAAAGTTTTCAAAAACTGTTAAAAAGTAATTAAAAATGTATAAGACTTTAACAGATTGCTTATCATCATACATGTAAAGGATTTACAAAAAGAAAAATGGGGGCAAATTTTTTCAAGGCATTCAAATGGATAAAACCAGAGGATTCCGAAAATCTGATAAAAAATCTAAAACATGACAAGCCAGCTTCCTTAAGGAAAGATCATTTCTTTGTTGTATGTGATATAAATATATTTGTCACTTTCAATTATCAGACAATTCTAAATGAAATAATCAGACTTTTGTTTTTATATTAGAAAACAAAAACAATCAAGTTTGCAAGTTAAAAATTAAGTGTGACAATATTCTTCGGTATAACACTGACTGCACTAGCAACATGACTTAATAAATGTCTTTATGATTTAAACCAAATGTTTGGAATACTTCATTGCAGATTCCATCATCGAAATACAGTTCATTTTGTACAGCTCCTTGAATTATTTACTGTCTACTGTCAATCTTGCTTAGTTCTATCCTAATGTTATTGTCTTAGAGAATGTTTAATTTAGGACAACATTATAGATTTTACTCTTCATGGCTTTTGTTGCCTTATGAATAAACTCATCATTTATACCAGGATTAAATTTTGTATATACACAAGACGCGCGTTTTGTGTACAAAAGACTCATCGGTGACGCTCGAATCCAAAAAAGTTAAAAAGGCCAAATAAAGTACGAAGTTGAAGACCATTAAGGACCAAAATTCCTAAAAGTTATGCCAAATACAGATAAGGTAATCTATGCCTGAGGTAGAAAAGCCTTAGTTTTTCAAAAATTCAAAATTTTGTAAACAGTTAATTTATAAATATAACCATATCAATGATAATTCATGTCATCACAAAAAGTGCTGACTTCTGGGCTGGTGATACCCTCGGGGAAATAAATCTCCACCAGCAGTGGCATCGACCCAGTGGTTGTAAATGAACTCATCATAGATACCAGGACTAAATTGTGTATATACGTCAGACGCGCGTTTCGTCTACAAAAGACTCATCTTTTTCCTTTATTTTTTTTTTGATTAACTAGTCATGATTGTTGTATTATCCTCCTTACCTCTCTACAGATGGATTTACTAGTCATGATTGTTGTATTATCCTCCTTACCTCCCCACTTATCGAGTAACTAGTCATGATTGTTGTATTATCCTCCCTACCTCCCTACCGATGGATTTACTAGTCATGATTGTTGTATTATCCTCTCTACCTCCCTACTGATGGATTAACTAGTCATGATTGTTGTATTATCCTCTCTACCTCCCTACTGATGGATTAACTAGTCATGATTGTTGTATTATCCTCCCTACCTCCCTACTTATTGATTAACTATCATGCTTGTTCAAGATTTTAGCCATTGGCAAGTTAAAGTTTCAAACTGTTAAAAGTAATTAAAATGTATAAGACTTAACAGATTGCTTACATCATACATGTAAAGATTTACAAAAAAAAAATGGGGCAAATTTTTCAAGGCATTCAATGGATAACCATAGGATCCGAAACTTGATAAAAAATCTAAAACATACAAGCCAGCATTCTTAGAAAGATCATTTCTTTGTTGATGTATAAATATATTGTCACTTTCAATTATCAGACAATTCTAAATGAAATAATCAGACTTTTGTTTTATATTAGAAAACAAAAACAATCAAGTTTGCAAGTTAAAAATTAAGTGTACAATATTCTTCGTATAACACTGACTGCACTAGCAACATGACTTAATAAAGTCTTATGATTTAAACAAATGTTTGGATACTTCATTCAATTCCATCATCGAAATACAGTTCATTTGGTACAGTCCTTGAATTATTTACTGTCTACTGTCAATCTGCTTAGTTCTATCCTAATGTTATTGTCTTAGAGAATGTTTAATTTAGGACAACATTATAGATTTTATCTTCATGGCTTTGTTGCCTTATGAATAAACTCATCATTTATACAGGATTAAATTTTGTATATACACAAGACGCGCGTTTTGTGTACAAAAGACTCATCGGTGACGCTCGAAACCAAAATTAAAAAGCCAAATAAAGTACGAATTGAAGACCATTAAGGACCAAATTCTAAAATTATGCTCAATACAGATAAGTAATCTATGCTGAGTAAAAAGCCTTATTCTTCAAAATTCAAAATTTGTAAACAGTTAATTTATAAATATAACCATATCAATGATATTCATGTCATCACAAAATGCTGACTTCTGGCTGTGATACCTCGGAAATAAATCTCCACCAGCATGCTCGACCCAGTTGTAAATGAACTCATCAAGATACAGATAAATTGTTGTATATAGTCAGACGCGCGTTCGTCTACAAAAGACTCATCTTTCCTTATTTTTTTTTGATTAACTAGTCATGATTGTTGTATTATCCTCCTTACCTCTCTACAGATGGATTTACTAGTCATGATTGTTGTATTATCCTCCTTACCTCCCCACTTATCGAGTAACTAGTCATGATTGTTGTATTATCCTCCCTACCTCCCTACCGATGGATTTACTAGTCATGATTGTTGTATTATCCTTTCTACCACCCTACTGATGGATTAACTAGTCATGATTGTTGTATTATCCTCTCTACCTCCCTACTGATGGATTAACTAGTCATGATTGTTGTATTATCCTCCCTACCTCCCTACTGATGAATTAACTAGTCATAATTGTTGTATTATCCTCTCTACCTCCCTACTGATGGATTAACTAGTCATGATTGTTGTATTATCCTCCCTACCACCCTACTGATGGATTAACTATCATGATGTTGTATTATTCTCCCTACCTCCCTACTTATGGATTAATTAGTCATGATTGTTGTATTATCCTCCCTACCTCCCCACTTATCGAGTAACTAGTCATAATTGTTGTATTATCCTCTCTACCTCCCTACCGATGGATTTACTAGTCATGATTGTTGTATTATCCTTCCTACCAACCTACTGATGGATTAACTAGTCATAATTGTTGTATTATCCTCTCTACCTCCCTACTTATGGATTAACTAGTCATGACTGTTGTATTATACTCCCTACCTCCCTACTGATGGATTAACTAGTCATGATTGTTGTATTATTCTCCCTACCTCCCTACTTATGGATTAATTAGTCATGATTGTTGTATTATCCTCCCTACCTCCCCACTTATCGAGTAACTAGTCATGATTGTTGTATTATCCTCTCTACCTCCCTACTTATTGATTAACTAGTCATGATTGTTGTATTATCCTCTCTACCTCCCCACTTATTGATTAACTAGTCATGATTGTTGTATTATCCTCCCTACCTCCCTACCGATGGATTTACTAGTCATGATTGTTGTATTATCCTCCCTACCTCCCTACCGATGGATTAACTAGTCATGATTGTTGTATTATCCTCCCTACCTCCCTACCGATGGATTTACTAGTCATGATTGTTGTATTATCCTTCCTACCAACCTACTGATGGATTAACTAGTCATAATTGTTGTATTATCCTCTCTACCTCCCTACTGATGGATTAACTAGTCATGATTGTTGTATTATCCTCCCTACCACCCTACTGATGGATTAACTAGTCATGATTGTTGTATTATTCTCCCTACCTCCCTACTTATGGATTAATTAGTCATGATTGTTGTATTATCCTCCCTACCTCCCTACTTATGGATTAACTAGTCATGATTGTTGTATTATCCTCTCTACCTCCCTACTGATGGATTAACTAGTCATGATTGTTGTATTATCCTCCCTACCTCCCTACTTATTGATTAACTAGTCATGATTGTTGTATTATCCTCTCTACCTCCCTACTTATGGATTAACTAGTCATGATTGTTGTATTATCCTCCCTACCTCCCTACTTATTGATTAACTAGTCATGATGGTTGTATTATCCTCCCTACCTCCCTACTTATGGATTAACTAGTCATGATTGTTGTATTATCCTCTCTACCTCCCTACTGATGGATTAACTAGTCATGATTGTTGTATTATCCTCCCTACCTCCCTACTTATATATTAACTAGTCATGATGGTTGTATTATCCTCCCTACCTCCCTACTGATGAATTAACTAGTCATGATTGTTGTATTATCCTCCCTACCTTCCCACTTATGGATTAACTAGTCATGACTGTTGTATTATACTCCCTACCTCCCTACTGATGGATTAACTAGTCATGATTGTTGTATTATCCTCCCTACCTCCCTAATGATGGAGTTACTAGTCATGATTGTTGTATTATTCTCCCTACCTCTCAACTTATGGATTAACTAGGCATGATTGTTGTATTATCCTCCCTACCTCCCTACTGATGGATTACCTAGTCATGATTGTTGCATTGTCCTCCCTACCTCCCTACTTACTGATTAACTAGTCATGATTGTTGTATTATCCTCCCTACCTCCCTACTTATGGATTAACTAGTCATGATTGTTGAAAACGTTTGATTTTGTCACTTCTTTGTTTACTTTTCTCTTCAGAAACCAGAATTTTTGACATACATGTTTACTGTTTAAAAATATATTTAACGGAGTTCGCTTCTCAGTTTCAAAGTAATTAACTTTTCAAAACACTAGATTATATAGATAGGGGATTTATAAAGGAATCCAAAGAGAAAAAAATATGTAGGTCACCGTGCTTGTGTTCAAGATTTTAGCCATTGACAAGTTAAAGTTTTCAAAAACTGTTAAAAAGTAATTAAAAATGTATAAGACTTTAACAGATTGCTTATCATCATACATGTAAAGGATTTACAAAAAGAAAAATGGGGGCAAATTTTTTCAAGGCATTCAAATGGATAAAACCAGAGGATTCCGAAAATCTGATAAAAAATCTAAAACATGACAAGCCAGCTTCCTTAAGGAAAGATCATTTCTTTGTTGTATGTGATATAAATATATTTGTCACTTTCAATTATCAGACAATTCTAAATGAAATAATCAGACTTTTGTTTTTATATTAGAAAACAAAAACAATCAAGTTTGCAAGTTAAAAATTAAGTGTGACAATATTCTTCGGTATAACACTGACTGCACTAGCAACATGACTTAATAAATGTCTTTATGATTTAAACCAAATGTTTGGAATACTTCATTGCAGATTCCATCATGGAAATACAGTTCATTTTGTACAGCTCCTTGAATTATTTACTGTCTACTGTCAATCTTGCTTAGTTCCATCCTAATGTTATTGTCTTAGAGAATGTTTAATTTAGGACAACATTATAGATTTTACTCTTCATGGCTTTTGTTGCCTTATGAATAAACTCATCATTTATACCAGGACTAAATTTTGTATATACACAAGACGCGCGTTTTGTGTACAAAAGACTCATCGGTGACGCTCGAATCCAAAAAAGTTAAAAAGGCCAAATAAAGTACGAAGTTGAAGACCATTAAGGACCAAAATTCCTAAAAGTTATGCCAAATACAGATAAAGTAATCTATGCCTGAGGTAGAAAAGCCTTAGTTTTTTAAAAATTCTAAATTTTGTAAACAGTTAATTTATAAATATAACCATATCAATGATAATTCATGTCATCACAAAAAGTGCTGACTTCTGGGCTGGTGATACCCTCGGGGAAATAAATCTCTACCAGCAGTGGCATCGAAAATGAACTCATCATAGATACCAGGACTAAATTGTGTATATACGTCAGACGCGCGTTTCGTCTACAAAAGACTCATCTTTTTCCTTTATTTTTTTCTGATAATTAACACTTCTGTTTTACCGATACATATATAAACACTTAGCTGTACTTAGTAATTAAACTGAACCAATGTTTATTTAAATTTCCAGCCAAAAATAGGTTATCAGTAGCAATGAAACTAGATTAATAGACGACAGGACGACAGTGAAATAAGAAATAAAAAAAACCACCATAGAACGACATGGCATATATATCAATAACAAAAGCAATACGTAGGCGAAGAATACAAGAAAAGTGAACATTTTAACCTATCAGGTATGGGTGAATTGATGGTTATGCGTGTATTTAATTCACTTTTGAAAACTTCTCGAATATCAAAATTTTATTATCCATCATAGAATACCATGTGGATTACTCTCACCTCACCAAATGATACCATTGGTTAGATTGCTCTCCTGTTAGGAACCACCCTATATCTGGGACTATTATACTAGTTAGTATAATAGTCCCAGATTATATAAAGGAAATTAAGATAGGAAATACAAGCTCTAAAATACCGTATCAACTGGGACATTTATACTCTATATGCATGATGAAAGGATTTATCCCCATTTCATTGTTTAAACACCAATCATGTATGGTGTTTTCAGACATCAACGCAATAAAATGTACAGACAGAAATAAATTTGTTATATTACGTAAACAAACAATCCAGAAAAACTAAATCAGCACTTTTTGTTAAAACATTTGTCTTGTGTATTTAATATTAATAGGTGTTTTATAATTGAAAGATCAATATATATAAGCTGCTGTTTTGTGAGGAAGACTAAATGCGACCATGGATAAATGTCAAATATGTATGTTGATCTGTATCATTATTAATTTTACTGAAGCATCTTACATTTGAAAGTAATCTTCTCTGCCATGCGTTAGTATTCCATACTTTTTAAAGAGAGAAAGATAGGTGAATGATAATAAAAAGATATTCAAACTCATTAGTCGAAGTTAAACTGACAATGCCATGACAAAAGAAAACGACCAAAGACAAACAAAGTACTCAAAACACAGCATAGAAAACTAAAAACATAAAAAAAACGAGGCCGGGATAATGTACCGGTATTTGATGTTTCTATTAACAAATGTAAATATACTAATAAATTTAGTTTTTAAGGAAAACAAATAAAAAAAAACATTAAAAAAAATATAGACTTAGCAGCATGAACCATATCAAAAAATAGCAGTAAGAACAGGTGCTTCGATAGGATAAGAGAAACTGCTTCGCGCGTGGCGTCTGTCGTGTTGCTCATGTAATTACAAACCCGTCGTTAATATCATATTCGAGGAAATGAGAATGAGATGTAAGTTATGACCATTGGAACACTTATATCACAATGGTTATTCAACTCATTATGGCGTTTGTTAAATTTTCGAAGGGATGATTTTAACTTCATCTCTTGGAATTATTGGTTAAAACGCCTATTTTGTAAGCACCAAAAAGCTGTCATTTTATGTAGGATATTTAATTGTCTAATACAATGGAGTTCCTCACTATTTACATACAGCCAAAGCAATGGAAATAATGAACAACATGTACCTGATGATGATTTGTGTACAGAACAAAATGTTTTTCATCAAATGTTCCATACTAATCGATATTTTATATTGCTTATATTTGTTACATAGTTATAAAAAGATGTGGTATGAGTACCAATGAGACAATTTTCCATCCAGGTCACAATTTGCAAAAGTAACGTCAATGCCATTGTGTTTTCATATACAATCATTTGAATTACTTGATACTAATGGATTTCCATGTATGATATCATTCAAATAATTTCTAGGACAACCTCTATCTTAAGAAAACTTATTAGTCCGTCTATTTCATTAACTACAGCCCTTGGGTGGTGTAAACTTCCCAAAAAATCATGTATGGTTTGATGGTGTATGGCATATGGTGTAATGGTGTATGGTGTATGGCGCTATGGTGTATGGTGTAAGGGGGATGGTGTAATGGTGTTTGAGGAATGGTGTGATTGTGTAACATGCGATAGGGAATGGTGTGAATGATGGTGTACGACATTTCATTGGTTGAAAACGAAGTTCTTTTTATTTTATTTTTGCGAATTGGAAACATAAACAATAATAATAATTTTAATATTTGATATCTAATTGCATTATATGTAATTTTGGATCGTGTAGATAGAATGGGGAATGGTGCATGGTGTAATGTGTAAGGTGAATGGTGCAAAGGTGTAACGTGTATAGTGTAATAGAACAAGGTGTATGATGTAATGGTGTATGGTGTTAGGGGAAGGTTTACACCATCCAAGGACTGTATGCATACGATAATTCATCTAGGTGATTAGTTTGAACAATTATGTCTTGAACTTTTTAGAAAAATTAGCATCTCTTCAGCAATATATCAATCATTTTACCGAATAATATGAGAGCAAATATTTGATAATAGTTTCATGGAGTTGCTTATTATGACCATTGTAGAAACAATTTATTGTAGCTTACTCTACATTTTACCGCTTGAAATTATTATTTGCATTTCAAATAACTGTCGTGATGAAAATCATAACACGATTTCATTTGATTATTGTTATTGGTGAGTTACTTTTCATAAGAGTACATATATCTTTTAACTAATGTTAGCACATAAATCTATCTTTTACTTATCTTAAAAACTATACAGATGGGCAAATATTCATAAAAGTGGCTTCAAGATACTGTTGGCGTTAAAGAGGCAGTGCCTATGGTTTTTACCGAACAAACTGAATACCAATTTGTTTTGAGAATATAGTACATCTATAACTGAATACGTAGGAAATCTATTTGGTGCTAATTTTTACGTTCTTTACACGATGAATTATTTTTTTATCAAGAGATTGAATTTTTATCGTTACAACAAAAATTATCTGACAAGACCGCAACTTTAGTTTACGATTAAAGGTTTATTAGGCAGGATGAAATAAATGAAATGGTGAGTGTACAGTAGGAGTCCTATTATGTAATATTGTTCTTAAATACCAAGGAACTAAATGTTCGAGTATACAATTCCTTTTTCAAATATAAGACAACGAGAGGCGAAATATACTAAAAAAGGGACGAAAGATACCAGAGGGACAAGTCAAATTCATAGATCGAAAATAAACTGACAACGTCATGGCTAAAAATAAAAAAACAAACAGACAAATAATAGTACAGAGGACACACCATAGAAAACTAAAGACTAAGCAACACGAATCCCAACAAATACTGAGGGTTGATCACAAGTGCCCCGTAAGGGTAAGCAGATCCTGCTGCACATGTGGCACCCGTCGTGTTGATTATGTTATTGCAAATCCGGTAAATAATCTAATTTGGTGGGTCACATTCAGGAGAAAGGAAGGGTATTGTAGTTACGACATAAGGAACATATCCGATATCATCTGTGAAACGGTTATTCCATAACAGTCAACCACAAAGTGATGGCGTCCGTAAAATTTACGAAGGGATGATTTTAACTTCACCATTTGAAACTCTTGGTGTAATAGCTTCCTTGTGAGCAGCGATCCTCTATCAAGGAAATCATGATAGGAAATACAAGCCCGGATATATCGTACCAATTGGGAGATATGTACACCGTATGCAGGCGCTGCTGGAATGTTGCTACATAGAAATGGAAAGTTCACAATCATCTCTTTTGTCGTAAAGTTTTGTTTCCAACCGACCCTCATTATCAATTTGACGAAATTATATTAATATACTGGTGACAAATTTGGCCAGCCGAGATTCTACTTATATCGGTTCTTGGTGTTTTTTTGTCCTCAATATTGTTGAAATATTTGCTACTGTACGCTAAGCAAGCATATCGCATCAAACAATCATTCACGTATTATCTTACTATGGATGAAAATAAAGGCAACAGTTGTATATCATGGTTCAGAGGTCATAAATCGATTTATAGAAAACAAATCGGGTAACAAACTAAAACCAAGAGAGACACATCAACTATAACAGGAACAACAGGAACACTGAAATGCAACAAAAAGAAACGCCAACATACAAAGAAACGTTAGATGTATATTATGTTTAAAACTCTTTCCCGAAAGTCTTTATTTTACTAAAATACTAAACCAACATAACAGTCAAAAGAACGTACCAATTAGGAAACGATAATGTATATTACAGTTGTACTTTCTTTATGAGAAACAATACGAATAGAACAGGAACCTCGATATACATAAAACCAATTAATATATTGTTTGCAATGGTGATTTTGGAATTCATATATTGTTGCGGTCAACTATTAGGACATTACTACGAGTGAGATATTAAAAACAAACCGTTCCTATAACGGTGACAGTCAATCAGCAAGTCTTTCTCTTTGGTGTTTTCGACGTGGATTTCCGAGAAAAAAAAGTGTAAGTTCGGCAAGATGCGTTTCTGGAATAAACTCCTTTAATAGCTGACTTTGCGATATGGGTTATGCTCATTGTCAAAGGTCGAAAGATTACGTAAAATTGTTAATTTCTATGTAATATGGTTTATGGTGAAGAACACACACAACAGTGTATTATCACTTAAGCCTGCGCAAAAATGCAATGCATTCAATACCAATCCAAGTAAACATTTTAAAACTATATACATCTATAAGTATTTTTATTCTAGTGAACATCATAACCATAAGGCAAGATAAAACTCAACTATAAAGTATGCAATATATATTTGTATTCTTCAAAAGTATAACCGAAAACGTTACTTTTATACTCTACGGATCATCATTGATGTGGTCTTCATGGACTGAGATCCTTTCCAATGATACCAACGCAATCCTTTGTTATCCTTATTATTTCCTATGTACAGTCCGTTCAAATTAGATACATGACAGTCTTTATACCACCAAGCCCCTTTATAAACTTCAGCACAATCCATACTGCTATGGCTGTCATTATCCTTATCCTTTGTCGAGAAAGCCTGTTTATTCTGCCTCTTTAAAGAATCACCTAATAATATATAAAAAAATGCAGATTCGACAATGATTTAAATAACAACAGCCAGCTTTCGGAACTTCTTTTTATTCTTCAATTTTGGTTATCTCTACTAATGTTTCAAAATGTTCATTCAATCTCTATTTTTCAATCTATAATTCAATTACTAATAAATTTCCCGATCTAAAAAAGCAATGCTAGCAAATATACATTATTATGTATATTGTCTATCTAGTTTAACATACAAAGTGATTGCATTTGAATATTTAAAACGTTAAAAATTTTAAATACAGGAAGATGAATCCAAATATTCAAGGTATGCATGCTGTATATCGTCTCTGTTTCTCATTTATTGTTTGTAACAACATCAGGCCGCTAGTTTCATAAATTAGATATGTATTTATCAATGTTATAAAGAACACGTGTATTTGTTGTGACATTTGTCACATGACTAGATATACCGGTTTAATGTATACTCTATAGAGTGATGAGTATTTCACGAGCTAATATAAGCGGGAAGAATTGTAACGGTAAATCTGTGTGTAATTATGTGTCATTCGACGCTTGCATTTCGAACAGTTCAGTCTGGTCATTTGACCCCCCCATCCACCCACCCACCCACTTTTATTTTGTCAATATTGTCAATTGATGTATTCATGCTTATGATTAATGTGGATGTTTTTTAAGATTATACATGCTTGAAAAGATTGTTAACAAAGATATTTCTTTTGTAGATTGTGTATAATTGGAAAATGATATGTTGAAGCAGCGGCTACGGGCGTGCAGACAAATATTCATATAGTGTAAATAAAATGAATAAACATGCTTAACTGTACTGTCCAGGCGAGCTGATATCCCAAAAAGTGTTTGGTTTTTTATTTAAAAATATTTTATGTTCGTTTGAGTTGACGAACAAGAACATAATGTTTTTTTAACTTTGGTATGTCGGAACCTTCACTAACTTGACAGGAGGTTTTTGTTATTTTACTTTTTACTATCACTCAAAGTTACTTCTGGTTTAAATGCTAGTTTCCGTTGAAGGAACTCCAAAATTTATATCGTTTCTTATATACTTTTATCTAAAATAATAGAAAAACGTTTCTTCTTCCGGCCAATATTAGATTAATTTTCGTTTAGCTATCTTTAAAACCTGGTTTAACCCAACATTTTCCCCGATTATTACCGAGTAAGAGTTACGTTGGTGTTCTTAACTTAGGATATGTTCTTATCAATATCCTCAGTTGAGACATGTTTGATTAATCCATATTGGACCAAAACATGTCCAAAGATACTTTTCAAACTTGTTCGAATCTTTTGACACCATAACTGATTGAGAGTAAAAGAAAACAAGTGGATGAAAAATGATTTTAGAAATATCAGTATTACCTGCAGTTCCACTATAACCCTTCACTGTAAGTTTGTAGTTGGTTGACTTGTCGCCGATGTAGAAGGTAGAATATTTGGCATAGGCTTTATTGCCATCAAAATCCTCTAGGTTGACTCTGAGCTCATACTGTCCTCGTGATGTTAGTCTATATATCTTATCATTACCTTTTAAAATGACAAAAAAAAAAGGAAATGAATACATAAAAGAAAAATAGAGAGAACTTTCATTGTACTCCCTTTTAAAATGTCTAATCTTAAACATTATTTAGATTCATCCTATTCGTTCATGATCAATGCCAAATTTGATCATATTAGCACTCATACAATATGTAATAGCAGAATCATGAAAATACGATTATACCAAGCAGGCAAACAAAAATAGAAACCAATGCAATAATACGACGATGTAGTAGTTTCAATGGAAAAGATGAATTTTGTTCCGTTGTTTTATTTTCAAAATTAAGTATTTTTCAGGATAAATTATGCTGCATTTTTGAAGAACTGTTGTTCGTTTGTTGATTGTACTATTATAAATTTGTAGCATTTTAATTTCGACGGATTATAAGTACACGTTCGTGTTAAGATAGACAATAACTATAATTAAAAAACAAAGTTGACAACGAATTGATCTAGTGAAATGTATCTTTCTACACCTTGAAAAGTGTTATCATCGAAGTTATTTGGTGAAAATACTAACCTAACCAGAATTCCGTATTCAGGTTACCAAATCCGTTTACATATTCTTCCCAGCCTCGGTAGAAATCTACTTTACTATCTTGTCTTCGCTGAAAAACCTAAAAGTATAATCATTATTGTAAGTTAACTCTAAAGTATGTATTAAAAAGAAACGTAAGATGATTTTGCGTACAGAATGTTAGTTTTGCAGTAACTGTATGAGGCACATATATATATAATATTAGATATGCGCATATATAAACATAAAAAAGTCACCAACGATACCAGTACGAACGGCACGCACTTTGTCATAAGCGATCACTTGCAAAAATCTTATGGTAAAATTAGATACGAAAATTAGAGAGTACTTAGAATTTATAGCCATATATAAATACGGAATTTACGGTCAAAATGATTTCCATTTTTTTCATAATTGAAATGTGAGGCTCTCCAAACATTTTACACTGGAGTTTAATATTATCATAAAACAACGACTATATTTCGCTAGTCGCATGATTACTTTACTACTACCATAACTAGCTCTCACGTCTTATTATAGTTTTGAATATACTTACTGTCCATCCGCCCTGACCCGTCTCCATATCACAGAACACCTTAAATCCAACACCACCTGCCGGATAGATTGTGTAAACTCCACTTCTGTAATGTTTTCTTTCTAAATCTGAACAGTCCCGAACATTAAGGTCTGAAATAGCGTACAAACTATTGAGAACCGATGTTGTTCATTATAAAGCAAAATAATGTAGTTTTCCCATAGGCGAAATTGGAGGTTCTTTTTTTCGAGATACAGACTTTATATTGACAATATAAAAATAGAAGATGTGGTATATATGATTGCCAATGAGACAACTCTCCACAAGGGACCAACATTACACAGAATTTAACAACTATTGGTCACCGTACGGCTTTCAACATTGAGCCAAGCCCAACCCGCATAGTCAGCTATAAAAGGCCCCGAAATGACAATGTAAAATAATTCAAACGAGAAAACTAACGGCCTTATTCAGGTACAAAAAATGAACGAACAACATATATGTAACAAATAAACAAACGACAACCACTGAATTACTGGCTCCTGACTTAGGACAGGCACATACATACAGAATTGGGCGGGGTTAAACATGTTAGCGGGATCCCAACCCTCTCCTAACCTGGGACAGTGGTATAACATACAACATAAAAACAAACTATAAAAATCAGTTGAAAAAGGCTTAACTCATCAGATGGACAAACATACATGTGGACGAGGCAGGGTACTTGTACATCCCAACAACAAAAAGACACTAGGTACATATATGAGAGTACTGACAGCTAGTTCAAAGCCACTAACAATTAAGAAAATAATCACGAATAAGACTAAATTATCAATCCGTACACATCCAGCATCCAATGGATTTAGTGTAAAGATCACACAAAGAGTCATAGAAAAACATGATCTTCTGCAATGCCAAGATACAGGTATCGACCGATTTTAGATCCATGAATGTGAATATGTATATTACATACTAGTAATATTTAGTGTGCTTTTAATTTATTGATAACTAAAATCAATATTTTTACAAATAAAAACAATATTAAATGATCTTATTACAGTGTTGAACTGGTAACCTTTAAGGTTGTTAGTTGATTTTCAGACGAAACTTTGGTAGAATGAAAGAAACCTTTTTGTATATATTGTATAGTCTACAAACATCAATTATGGTTACTGCTTTTGACGCAAGTTTTAATAATATCAATATATCTGCAATTAAAGTTACATGTCTAATCACAACCTAGACAATTAAAACCTTTATATTACATGTATCGAAGGCAATGAATTAAGCAAGAAATCTATGATTACTGTGGATTTATTATTTTTCGCTGGATACCAATTGTTGTGGTTTTCGTGAGTTAAGCTGAAGGACAAATTCAAAGTTTCAACAAATTACAAATTTCTATATGCCTTATATACAGAGATTGGCAAAACCACGAAATTAAATATCCACGAGTTTTTCTCAATCCACGAAAATTGATACCCACGAAAATAAATGAATCCTCAGCAACTGAAATAAAATTAAGTTCTATGCAAATATATTTTACCTGAATGCAACACATTTCTGTATTTTCCAGTTGCCAAGATACCAAGCACTCTTTCAGCTGTTTTTCCATAAAAGCAAACACCTTAAAATATTTTTGTTCAATTAATTGTAAATAATCAAAACCTGGAAAGTAATAAAACGATAAACAAATTAAATAATAAAGCAATCAATTTACAATGCATATATATTTAAACGCACTTTTCACTGTATTATACATTTTTGTATTTACCAGAATCAGAAGTTGATGTTACACGATTTCTATCGGCATTTGTTATTGTCATCAGTACCACCAATACAAAAGTAAACAATAGAATACACGGATTAGGTTTGCTGGTTTGATACATTCTGAACGAAGCTTACATGAAACTGAAACTAGTTCATTCACGATTTATACACAGTAGTATATAGAACTGTCTAGTATTTTTTGGCGATTCCTGATATACATTTTATGTATGTGTATTCTTTTGATTGTTCTTTAAATAAAAAAAGATCGATTGATATGCAGCAATGGAGCATTTTCAAAAGGTGAACAAATGCATGAATAGCTGCAAGTATAGTTTTTCTTTATCAATAGTGAAAACCACTTTTAAAAAGAGTATGTTTAGTTTGATGCAATATCAACTAAGATAAATTAATTACAACTTCTGTAATATATGAGATATATATTTTTCTAACACTTAATACATTTAAAAAAGACAACATATACATGCTTCAAGTTGAAAGTATTCTTAGTTTTCTACATGATGAGGGGTAGAACATATTTAATACAAGACATATATAACAGAAATGAGCAAACTCACCAAAGGATACCGCCGCACCAGAACATTATATCGATATAAAGTGAGTAATTTCAGTAGTAAGATCGTAATAAAAATATGGAAGGATTTTCAACAGTAGTATATTCTAGTGAAATAGTTTCTGTTTACGTTCTCTTAAAGTTATTAACAATGTGTTTATACAAATGTATTACTATGTAAAAAAAACTGTTTAACATTGAAGTAGAAATCGTATGCTGAATTCTAATATAATTTTACATTCAGTATGTTGTGCTGTGGAATGCTATTTCGATGATCCACATAATGTCTGTTTATTGTTTGTGATGATTGCACAAGTAAATCGATTTCTCATTCTCAAGAATTCTCACATTCTCCCTTTTTTTTCCTTGGTTGGGTTGAGTTATATTGACATGTTCACTCATTCATTGCCTTCTCATAGCCAACAGTTAAAAATATATAAATAGGTCAACCATTTTGTTGGTCGGGAGGTAGAATTGAAAGCCGCGTCCGGACAGAATTGTGACGCTATATATGATTCTATATGTTGGAAATTTGCAAAACTCTCCGAGGGGTTTGAATTGTTAATGAAAAGCAAAATCTTATTTTGGTCTTTATTCGAACATAACGAGCAGTCTTTTGCAGACGAAACATGCCGTGCGTTCGCCGTATAAAATTTAAATCTGGTATCTATGATGTGTTGATATCAAAAATATATCCCACTCGATTTTCCATGGCTAGCATGGTTTAACGTGATTTCCTATCAGTATCGAGTGAGATGTTTAACTGAATGTGTACTTATTAATAACAAAAAGACCAGTACCACACCTGGTGCGAGATCTGCCTAGTACCTTTTTGTAGATCATTAGATCAGCTCCGGGTTTTTGATGGGTTTCGGGTTACCGAGGCGTTAGTTTTCTGTCTAATGTTTTGTAGATTGCTATTTGCCTTTTTTTCTTTTTTTATACGGTTGCCAGTTTCTTTTTACTCCTGAATTTTGATATTTCCTCTAGTAACATTTTTCATTTTTCTTCCAGTCAGTAAATGGTTAAGCCATTTTACTTAATCGACCTTGGTTGCAGATCGTAAATAGTAAATTCATTGCTAACTTTTTCTGGAAGCGAATATGTATTTGATATTTGTCATCAATCGCAGACTAAACAACAATAACCCTACCTTTATTTTTGAATAGATTAATTCTGAAGATTATTTTTTCTCTGTACTATTTTCCTTTATGATAACACAAAAACAAATATCATTGCATAGCCTACACAAAACCCTGCATGTAAATATAATATTTTATTTCAAACAACTATTTTGTGGAAACGCTTCCGGCCAAATTTTTGTTTATGTAACCCTTTGTATTTCATATATTTATTCTAATTCCATAAAAAAAAATAATGTTATATGCATGTTTATAAAAACGATTCACACAGCAGAATCCTTATACATTCTTGTATAAGGGCATCGCCTTCTTGTATCTATCAATTTTAATGATCTGATTTCCGGATATAGGCGTACTTTTATGTCTCTGTGTAGGAACAGAGGCTTTATGTCGTTCTTTAAGATTTCTTTATCTAATTCAATTATAAGAACGTGATTACAGTTCATTATTGAAGCGTCTGAAAAAAGTGAAGATTATGACTTTTGCTCTGTAGTTTAAAAATATAATGATCAGTTTTCAGTCGGAATGATAAAAAAAGGCTGTAGGAGCAAAATAGTATTCCACATCAACATTGTTCTAGTCTGAGAGGTATATAACTTTTTGATACGAAGGACCAACATATAGTTCTTCATTTAGAATAGATTGAAAAAAAATTGGTCCTGTCATTAAAGACGCTTTGTCATTCAATTACATGTATAACTGTTGGTGAAAACAGAGAACATTTGATAAACAAAATTGATTGGTTTTTTTTTTTTTTTTTTTTAAATTGATACTTGTTTATTCCAAATATTTCCTGTTTATAATTTCCTCAGTTGCCCAGGATGCAAACTGTGGATTCCCGTTTACATTTAAACCAACTGTCCGGGAAGCAGAAGGCTGAAAAAGTGCACTGTATTATCAGAAAAAAATAGTATACATGTAATAATGCTTATATTCTTTTATATGACAATGAGTGAAAAAAGAAATATCTTTCTAGAATGTAATACTAGTTATAAATAATATAACATTATAACATAAATGAGTGCACCTATAAACTAGATTCACATAAAATTATAACATAATCGAGTGCATCTTTAAACCATGGATTGCCGTAATCAATATAAATTAAAGAGATATTAAAAAAACAGACCACATAACATCGTGACTGTTATCTCCTGCGAGGTATGTGTTTATTTTCTCTTTGTCTAATGTATTATTCGATAAGTAACAGGGTTCAGATTTCAGATGTGTTATCATGTATGATTTCCAAAGATTCAAAATATATGTAGAGGACATTTTTATCCCATCATATTTGATTTTGTTTCTTATTTTCCACAAGGACCATTTTGTCAAAATAAAAAAAAAAGATTTACATGTAAAGTTTGGTTCGATTGACCACTGCTATCTCCCAAAAGCATAAAATGTTTTAAATTTTCATCATCTAATTGAACATTCCATAATGTAAAAATATCTTTGATTTTACTAATGATTAATTTTGTTGTATTGCAATCGAAAAATAAATGTTGCAGATTTTCAGTATTATTAGTAGTTTGGCAAATATGACATTTTTCGTTTGACAATTGCATTTTTTAAAGTCTACTTTCCGTATATATGATATTGTGTATGCATTTCCATTGAAATTCTTTCATTTTATTGGTGACATTAACTTTTTTCAAATTGCCCTATACTATTTTCCAATTAATTTCGTGGCCATAAAATTCTTGCCATTTTAGTTGACATTTTGGATATATATTCTTATTAATCATGTCTCGAATATATTTGAGTTTTAATTCTTTAGGTTTGATTTTTTTTTCCATTTCTGTCTAATATAACCATTTCATTAGAAAGTTTCAATTCTATGTTTGTCTTTTCATTAATTTCATTATCAATTTTTTAAATTTGTAAGAAGTCAATTGGTATTGAAAATATGTCAAAGACATATGGAACGAAGAAACCAAAACATTTTACAGTTGTTGTTCTATATTTGAAAAACTTGTAGATAAAAGAAACTGTATATCGGAATTTTCAAGAGTTAAAAGTTCAATAATTGATTGTTAATTAATCAAGAATAATCAAATACCTCATTAGGAAAATAATTTAGAGATGAATAAAAGGGTACATAATGACCAAACTTCGAAAACCTCTTTGTAATTGACAAAGCAACACATAGTGTGTTGGTGATATGAAGTAAATACTACAAGGATTTTCTAAAGAATAAAATTCTATTTTTTTACGATATTAAGGTCTTTGCTCTCCGCATAAGTCATATATATGCTGCTTAATTATCTAGCTAAATATCCCATAATATATCATTTCATCTCGGCTTTTGTTAAGTGTAACTAGTAATACTTCAGTGCTTTTGCTTAATTCCTTCACTACTATCCATTTACCTTTGTATCAAACATATGTACAAAAGTACTTCGTAGTTTTAGATATTTACTAACTATTACTTAAAATAAGAAGATGTGGTATGAGTGCAAATGAGACTCTCAATTCTAGTCACAATGTGTAAAAAGTAAAACATTAAAGGTCAAAGTTAAGCCTTCTATATGGAGACCTGGCTTACATCAAAACAGCAAGCTTTAAAGGGCCCCAAAATGACTACATTAAAAATGAAACAAATTAACGATCGACAACAAAGATCCTTTTCAGTCGCGTCTCAGTTAAAATTTACAAATCTTCAGATTATACTTCCCAAATAAATAAATGGTTGTTTAAAAGTTCGATGGTAAATTCATGCCCACTACCGCATAACTATATGTCACCGTACGGCCTTCAACAGTGAGCAAAGCCCATACCGCATAGTCAGCAATAAAAGGACCCGAATTGTAAAACAATGCAAACGAGAAAACTAACGGTCTTATTTATGTAAAAAAATAGTTCCGTTTAATTCTTTCATTTCACATATTTTCTTCTTCTGACTTGGTTAACATGTTCAATATTTTTTTGGGAAATCAGTTAAGCTTGTTATTTAAATAAATCTTGAATTGAAATGATTATGTGGATTTGGTTTGATCATCATATACTAAGGGCCGTATTATTTGCTTGTATCGTTTGTTGAAGTGTTCGGTTAACAATTCCGAAGCAATTTGGCATAAGTACATCTATTATAAATATTTAGAACTTAAAGAACAGTAAAATCCAAGACATCATCAACATAAAAGTAAAAAGCAAACAATCATGAATTGATAACAGATATATGTAAATGCACATTGCATAAATCAATTGACAGCACGGAAAAAAAAACTAAACACATCTGTTTTTTTTTTTGTTTGAACATGTAAATAACATAGACTAATTCGAATTATATCAAATGCTTCAAAACCGAAAGTTGAATCAATCTACTGGAAAGAATTTGAAACGCATACTGACACACACCGCCGTTGCTGGTAATCATTGTATGTACATGTATTTATGTAAATCTAAGATCGTAAACCCTTTTTGTACATACAAAATACATTTCTAATCTTTTTATAATGCAGTTTAATTAAATTTTACAAACATGACATGTTTTACTGTTGTATTTGTTTGGCTTTATAACTAAATTGATCTGAGAGTCACAAATGAGTCTTATGTAGACGAAACACGCGTCTTGCGTAATAAATTATAAGCCTGGTACCTTTGATAACTATATTCAATACAGAGATCGTATTATATTTATGAATTTACTAGATAATAGAGAAATTTTGATACCGAATCTTATTCGATGCATGGTATGTGTACGTACATTTCGACAATGATGATCGAAACAAAATCTTGTTATTCAGTTAATATCAAAAGATAAAAAGCAATACTCTAAAATATAAACAACACAAACGACCCCAAAGCTAGCAATCAAGCACAATATAAATATGTTCATGTTGAATGATTGCCACTGAATCAACTATCCACCAAAAAGAATGTACGTAGGCAACTATAGACAAACATACAGCCTTTAAGAATGAGAAAAAAACATATAGTCGGCGGCTATCAAAAGCCACGACCTGAAACATATGAAACATTTCAATTTACAAAACTAGCAAGTTTATACAAGAAAGCTACTAAGAAACTTTACAACATGTGTAAAACAAGTAAAGACGTTAGTTATTGAGTTCCTTAGCTATCTAACAGTTGGTTCATTCATAGTAACATACCTGCCAACTGTCACTATTTGCGTGGGATTTCCCCAATGGAGGCTCCCAAAATGAACTTTTGAAAGAGCAATTTTGTCCACAATTTTATACAAAACAATTAATTTTACAATGACATAAGTCTTCTAAAGTATAAAGAAGCCAAAAAAATCAACAGTTAAATGTATTTGAAGGCTCCCTTGGAGGTTTTTGAGGACTATGACAGCAATCTTACACGCAAAACCCCAATGGGCAGTTTGAAAAGTTGGCAGGTATGTTATAGCAGCATTGTTTTGCTTAATGATTAATCTATTTTAATTTAAAATCACGAGGAAGAAAACAGGAAATGAAAATTTATTAAACTTTCAGGTCAAGCTGCTAAAACTTAACACATAATAAGGATGAGAACATTTATCTTTCATAATATTATAATATATTATTAATTTGAATACACATTGGCTTGTAAAAGTTAAAAGGCACAGTAATTCTTGCAAAAAGTATTAAAAGACAGAGGTGAGCAGATCAATATAAGCTGTCATTTGAAAATGCAAAGTGATTACCTCGATACAGCTGAAGTCTTTTTATCTATTTAGGGATCTAAAGCTAACACTGCTGTGTGCATTCGTCATTGGAAAGACTATATTTGAATGTGAATTAAAAACCGATTCATGAATATTTTTCATGATTATCATATTTCTAGCTGCTTCATCGGACTTACTACATGTACCAAAGCGGTCAGCAATGGCACACATTTAGTACTGATTGAAATACAAACGCTAAAAGGAATATTCTGTTCATACAACCAATCAAAAACCCACCAAAATGTTGATTTTCTACAAAAATCTAAATAAAGGCAACAGTAGTATACCGCTGTGCGAAATTCATAAATCGATTAAGAAACAACTAATCCGGGTTACAAACTTAAAATGAGGGAAACACGTCAAATATAAGAGGAAAACAACGAAACAACAGAAACACTGAAGTACATAAAAAAAAAACAATGCAACACACACAGTAAAATAATAGTATTTGTTATTCCAATCAAGATGGTTCATATATCAAAAAAGGATTTCTACAAGTTCCTAAAATAAATGATAGACTTATAACTCTAGTATGCATGCTTGCTAGAACCTTTCGATGTATTGTTAATCAAAAATGTAAAACTAAACATCAGACAACATCATCATATATATACAAAACTTTTAAACAATCAGCATTTCTGTGCAGACATTAAGGTATTCTCGTGACCTAATAGATTTAAAGATGAGATGTTTTACAAGATATTACTACTTAGATTTACGAAGCAAACAAATGTTTCAGGGTTTCTCTGTTTTGAAAAAAGATATTTATCCTAGTAAACAATTATAACGTATAATCTTTATAGTCCTTGTTATGCTCATTTTTTTCAGGACGCTAACTCATTGTTATATTAGAATAAGGAGAATAATTTGTTCAGACAAAGACACAGAAAATCAATTGAAAACAACAGCTTACATTGACCCTAGACTAGATTACCAATTCCAAGGGAATATTTTGGCAGCAAAAATAACAAATTATAGTGCTGAACTGACAGCCGTTTCAATAATATTGTTTAACATGTAATAAACAATGTTATAAAGTTTTGTAATTGAAAAAGGTAATGAACCTTCCTGCATGTCTATATACTTTTATACATGACATATTGAATTAAATATGTTTTGTCAAGCAGTTCATTTGACATATTGCATTCATTACTCTGTAACTGCAGGTTGTTTGTCCCTTCCGTCCAGACAATGCTTCATAAGAATGAAAATTACATGAAGGTATGACAAACAAAGACATTTATGGTGTTTTCGTCTCTTTGTTACTATAGCATAGCTTTGGGAGATATTTCCTTCTTTTAATTTACAAATGTCAATGTATTGGAAAAAACATAAACATTTAAAAATTTATCCATTGGACAATGCGTGATTCACATTGAATAGTTATCAAAGGTACCAGGAATATAATTTAATACACCAGAGGCGAAATTCGAATTCATAAGACTCATCAGTGACGCTCAGATCAATTATCATGACAAACTGTACAACAAACTATCTTTATTTTTGTTAATGTTGATAACCCAGATTCAACTTTGTCTATAAAGTAAAACGTTCTTTCAGACATCCACAGCTTTAAGACTAATGAAAGTTAAGTAAACTTTCTAAATTTCAAAGAAGTCACATCCACGACTTTCACAAATAAACTAGGTTGGCAAATGTTTTCGATGTCACCTTAAATTGATATTGTCTATAAATACAAATGAAATTATTTCATACTTTTCTCGGTGCGACAGACATATTTTTGAAACCAGCCCTATATTGTTAAAAAAAAAAGTAAGAAAATGTGTTGAACAAACCAACATGAATTTGTGTTAAAAAAAAAACGTTTACCCCCCTTCCCCCACACAAACAAATAAAACCAATAACAAAAACAGTCCTGCAAGAAATACGACTGCGTTACTGGTAGAAATTAAACGGCCTCGAATAACTTAAATAAAAAAAAAAACTCAACCACGAATGTACGCTACGACTTAATTACTAACAAGTGAACATACGGTTCGGATTTTAAGAGAAACGACGAATAAAATGCGATTGGGAGTTTGTGGTACGTTTGCAATAATTTTGTTATTGAAAATATAAGATGTCTGGGACAAAGTTATACTTAACGGGAGAATAATTCACTGTTGCGCAATTGTATAATGATTTTGTATATTCATGGTTATTGAATAAGTTATTTTGTACTCTTATACTATATCTATAGAATGTCTTAAACAAATTTTTATAAAAACGGAAATAGGGAATGCATATCGATGTTTCAAACAGAACTAACAGACCAAAGAGCAGAAATCAACCCGATGCCCCAGATAGGTCATCAAAACAGCACGACTATTCAGTAATTGTGTTTAGTTATTATAAAGTTCGTAAGTTATAAATTTTCACGTATCTTACTTTTTTAAATATTTCTTGTGTTAACTGATTTTTTTAAGATAAAACAACCATACAAAACTAAATCATTTCTAGCAGATTAAAATCGTTGTAAGTCAAATGAAGTTAATTGAAAAAACTATATGTTGGTCAAATAAGAGTCTAATTGCGTAAATACAACGTTTGATATCAATCTAAATGTCATGACATACTTATATAATTAGAGGGAAACCACAGAAGGAAACTTACACAATGATCAAATCCAACCAATGAAGATCCTATAATAGAGGTATGAAATTTAACATTTTGAAGTAAAATACCGGTAATAAGATTCCCAAAGTTGTAACAATGGCTACTTATTATGTGTCTAGACAGTTTCCAGATTAAAATCAGAAATAAATTATGTCGTGATATTAAGCTTTTGTAAATACGAAGGTTACTGGTGTAAACGACATCATTTGTTCATCTTGAATAGCTTATTTAACACAAGGTAAGAAATCTCTTCAACAATCAAAAACGTTCGACGTCAGGACTAAAGATCAAAATAGTGTTAACTTTATGATTTCATTTCTGCTTTGAATCTACCTTTAAATTTACATTAATATAGCTAAATAACTGTCTCTTTAGCACGGATCATTAGCATTTAACATCAGGACGTGGATGATTATATTACGCTGTTGTCTTTTGGATTTGAATGTATGTAAACGAATTCGAATTGGACATTATTTGAATTTAATATCTTTAAATGCATTTTCGCCTAATTGAAAACGATTAGTATTACGATCAGTTAGATACCTTGTACGAGTGATTCACTGAGGTTGCCTAAAATTAAGCCAGTACATTACAATATACATGTCCTTGTATACAATTTAAAAAATCATACCTAAAATATAATATACTAGTAATTTTGGGGTCCTTAATAGCTTGTTGTTCGGTGTGAGCCAAGGCTCCATTTTGTAGGCCGTGACTTATAATGGTTTACTTTTAGAAATTGTTTTTTGGATTGAGAGTTGTCTCATTGACACTTACACCACATCATCCGATATCTATATACAACTAAGGCCGTCTTCACACCAAAAGCCATGTACAGTAAACATGTTTACATTTAGTGTAAGGCAATGTACACTGGTTTCACATTAAATTTGTTCACATCTATAAACCTTGTTTAATTACCTGTACATAAGATTTGATCACACTTGTAAACTATATGTCATTTAAATGTTCATTACGTAGAACCAAGGAGGTTATATTAGACAACCTCTCTGGTAGAACCGAATTCAAAATTTTCGGACAATTTTTCTAGCAGTAAGAGAACGACCATATGACTTCAAAAAGGGGGGTGTTTTTTTTCAAGAAAAATATTCTGATCCCCAATTTAATAAAAAAAATTATTCTAGTCATAGAATTGATAAAAAAAAATATTCTGAATCCAGAGTTTCCCCATACATTACAGTGTTAAATATTGAAAAAAGTTATTTGACTGCTGGCATATAAAAATCTGAATAAAAACGTTCAAATCTGACTCAGAACCCCCCCCCCCTTTCAAATTAAATGGTTGCTCCTTAATGAAAGCCATTTTGACGACTTGCAGTAGTTGAAGATACTAAAGATGTTTCGATTATGCATTACAAAGCGTAGGCTGCAGCAGCGTGCTTACAGACAAAGAAAAAGGTTTAAATGTTAAGGATCACTACATGTATTTTTTTTTATCTTTTCTGCTTCTTTCAAATGCTGTGTCTTCTCCACGGAGTATTAAAAAAAGGGAGATGTTGATGGTTTTTTTTTTTTTTTATTTCTAAGCGTATTTTAACGGATCTGCGATACTAGACAAACAATACAATTTAATTCGCATTTTTTTACTAATGCATTTCAGAATGAATCGTTTTTTAGGTAAAGACCAGTCGCAAATATTTCAGTGTACGTCCAGTAGATTCGAGAAGACCTTTTCAAATGAATTATTTGTTCGGCAATGATGATGCTTTGAGTTTTGATTAAGTGTTAATAAAGCTACCTAAAGCTTTTTTTATAACAAATAATTATATAAAGTTGAGACAAATAGTTCTGTAAAGAACTTTATTAATAATTGTTATGAATATCAATTTTATTCAAAAGTTATTCCTTTCTTAAATATACTTATTAAAATTAAAGTTATAAATGCCTACACTTAACCTACACAAGGCCTACATTGACTATCGACTGCATGTAGACAAATTATGATTTAAACTACATGTAAACATTGAGTTTTATCAATGGGAACGTAATTTGTTGAGTTTACGTGTGAGTTACACTTACACAACACCGAGTTTAGGCCAATGTGAACACGGCCTAATACTGATAGTTTTGAGTTTGTTAATTAACATGGTTCAAAGATTCAGAATGTACATTAAGTTGAGTATTTTGCTTAAATCAGATTTAGTTGTGTAGTAGTTAATGTATGTGTTTTATACTAAAAAAAGATGTTATTTAAGAATCTATCTCCGGAGACAACACCATATTTGTCACTGAGGTGCTTTGCAACATTTGGGACCGTGTTTAACCAGAAGTCAGATGGGTAACTCTGTGTTAATTTAATAAACCAAATCTTATGATAAAATATATTTTAGTTTACACTTATATCCGTTTGTTCAGAAAATGTATTATACTGTTAATATTCCTCGTTAATTTAATATGACTTATGTCCAGACGTATAGTAAATCAACACTACTGTATGTCTATTATCATACCAGCATAATACATCACGAAGACTAAAATAATTTTTCATACGGCTCCGACCAAACCATGGAAGTATTATGTAATCGATGTTTAACGAACGGTTTACTGTAGAGTACAAATCAACTTTACTTCTCTTAATATTGCCATACTTCAAGGCATGGAGGTTTTGTTAAGTGTGTGAAGATACAATTAATATGCAAATATGCAAGATATAAGTGGTAAAGGTCATCCTCTTCTGATATTAAATTAACACATTATTTCCTAAGGGACTTTCTAACTTTATTCATCCACTTTCAACAGGTCTTGGCCCTTATAACTAACTGAAAAATCTGTTGAAATAATGACACATATATCCACTTTATTTGAACTATGGTGAATAGTTGTCTCATTGGCAATCATATCACATCTCTTTCTTACTTTCGACTCTATTCTGTTAATTTCAGAGTGAGTTTTGTCTATTGATCCTATATAATGTATCGTAATTGAATGTGTGCATTGGAACAATTTCTACTATGGAGAATACGAAAAAGTCCCAAAGTGAAATAATCATTGATTTTAATCTAAATGCGGTTAAGGATTTTACGATGAGAGACAAGGATATACGCTGATTCGTGACTTTTGTAGCATACAATTATTATCACTGGGGTAAAGCTGATGACCGTAACTGCATTCACGGTCATCCCAAGATGTCGGATGAAAAATTAGGTCAGTTTCTGTATTGTCTGTTAAAGTGTTTCTATATCATTTTCTTTACAAATCATACATTGAAACGATGTAAATTTATAAAAGAATCACTCGAAAATCACTAATTACTTCCGAGAAATGTGCATGAAACGGGAAATTCGATTTGAAAAAATCGTTAAGATGACCGTAAATCATAATCAAAATATTTTCAAGATGACCGTAACATAAAACAAGGATGACCGTGATTGGTAAAAAGATGACCGTAACTTGTAAAGGATGACCGTAATTTGTAAAGACTGACTGTAATTTATATAGGACGACCGTAACTTTTATAGGATGACCATCAATTCTAAGAAATATCCGTATTGTATTCAAAGCTTTTTTGTTGAGTTTGTCGATCTCAATAGGGGCTCGGTTAGCGGATATAAATATGTTTCATAAATTTCTTTTTTTAAACTATAATATAATTGGCCATATTTAGGATTTATAACAATGATAGTAAATTGCATATTTCTCGTAAACAATGAAATATTTATTGATATCGACGTTAAAATTTTAACACAAATTTACAGCGATACGACGAAAATTTGAAGAAACATGAATGTGTCCCTAGTTCACGGATGCCTCATCTACACTATCATTTTCTATGTTTAGTGGACTATGAAAATGGGATAAAACTGTATTTTGGCATTAGAATTAAAAAGATCATTCCATAGGGAAAATGTGTACTAAATTTCAATTTTATTTAACTTGAAGCTGGACAAACGGACAAACAAACAGACGAACGGACGAACGTACGCACAGACCAGAAAAAACATAATGCCAATAAATGGAGCATTACAAACATTAATAATACATACGAATATTTGGTAATCGAGCCCATGTGTATGGGTCCAGAGGAAGCAGATTAAAATCTTAATTTGTCTTGATATATGCAGGCGGAAACACTTTTGAAATAGAACAAAAGAATCGAAGCACTGTGTTTATCGAGAAAGCGATAAAAGTTAACTGTAATGTTTGATATAGTAACAAAATTTTAAAAAGTTAATAGAAACAAATAAAACGACAATTTTCTTATTTTAAAAACACCATTTGCATAAGTTTTCAATGTATCTATTACATAGTAATGCAAAACAATAAGATATCAAGTCGACGACATGGTTCTTATCGGGACCTTTTATAGCTGACTATGCGGTATGGGCTTTGCTCATTGTTGAAGGCCTTACGGTTACCTATAGTTGTTAATGTTTGTGTCATTTTGGTCTTTTCTGGATAGCTGTCTCATTGGCAATAATACCACATCTTCTTTTTTAAATATAGTATCTATAAGTTGGATGTAGAAAATGCATAACCTCCGATTTTTTTTTTATCACGGACGGAGAACATATCAATCTCTTAGTTCAGAAATTTTCGTGTCTGCCCTTCCATTATGTGAATCAAGAAAAAATTCCCCAAAACAGGTAACGATTGTATCGAAAAGAGAACAATCGAGTGATCCTTTTTATGTTAGGGCATGTTTGGGGTGTATATTTTGTCTTTAAAACGTACAAAGCAAGAGTATTTTATATAGCATCTCGCTTCAGATTCTATCATTATTATATATCAAAGCTACAGGTTGACTTTATAACTTTTTAAAAATGACAGTACGAAAAGATGAAATATATGGGTCAATTGAGATACATATCTAATGAATCACAAAAACAGAGTATGTGTGTTCGAATAGCTATTTTTTCTAAAAGTACTTGACGACAGTCTTTTAATTTGGATGATGAAAATGTGTGTGTGATAACTAGGGTTTATAATCTTCAACCACTGAAAATGTTTAGTCTGCCCTTCCACGAAATATTTAATTAGAATTTTTTTAAATGCTTAAGAATTTTCAAACAATATTTCAGACAATATTTTTAAGTTGAATCAATGCAGACAAGATCATTAACTAATGCTCATTAGCTAGTAGATACATTTGTATTTTAAAATATAACTGACATATAACGATCGATCGTAATGGTGCTATGTGGATAAATTTATCAGTTTTCAAGAGCAAAATTGGCAGAGCGTCATCCCTACAATGGCTTCCATTTCTACGACTGTGAGCATGAACTGGCGTAATGGGGAGATAATTTTGAAGAAGTAGAATCCTGACTGTATGAATAACATTTCTGTATATATACAAATTGACAACGTTCCGCCTTGCGATACGCTTTTCGTACAATACTATTTTAAGGATCTACTTTGCTGAGAATTGAATCATGTATATATCATTGTAATTCGTTAAATAGTGGTAATAAATTAGTATCTAAAGTCATATTAATTAAGATATAAAAATGGCATGAATTATGTACGATATGATAACGTCTTCTTTTGACATTGTCATCATCAGTCTAGGGAAATTGCTGACAGGAATAAAAAGAAAGAGATGCAAGGTATTTAAAATGAGTTGGTATATGAACCATGTACTACCATTTATTGACAGACCTCTTTCTTGAATGATTACTATCACATATTGGTTGTCATATAGTTATTTATTGTAATTTTTAGTTTTGCTTAGGCTGATTGTTACGATTTTTGATCTGAGATTAATAATGCTGCTTGGAACTGTCAAAAAAAATACAGAGAAAGCCAGTTAAATACTATTATTTATTTACTCCTTGTTTATGCATACTTGTTTATGTTATGTCATTCTGTTTAATTATATGAATTTACTAACGTTTTCGAAATTGTACCTTCATTTCTTTAATCTCAGTTCTCTTAGGGAAATAAAAGTTTTGCATGCAAATAGTTTGTACTTTTTCACCCTACCAATAAACACGCTTAACGCTTTTGCCAACGGAATGTAAATATGGTTATTGTATAAATACACATTAAGCATTACTATTCATGTTTCTGGCACATTCCATCTTTCTAATATTATTGAATATATGTTTCATAAATGAAAATTGTTGTCAACAACAGACGTTATGATCAAGTTCATAAATTAAAATCCCGACAAATTCCCGAAATACGAAGAGAACGCTTTGTAAGAAATAATGAAATTACATTTAGAAATTTGTTTAATCGCGTGAGATATTAACATGCTTTACAAACCATTCTACTGAATCAAAATTTAATTTTAATCAGTTGCTTTTGTTCATCACCAGCTTCAGGAAAGTTTGGGACAGATCTACAGTATGAAAGAGACGTGGATGTCAAACCATTTCTATACATATCCTATGCAAATCGACAAATCTGTTTCTAAACAAATCTTATTAAGCCTCTAAATGCCTTTAAAACTGTTTCGCCTTCAATATAAATATGTCCAATGATATAACCATGTGTACGGAATAATAAACGTATTTTCAAACTGTAAAAATGTGACAATCCGAAGAGTCTTGAAAAGTTATTGATAGTTGTCAAATTATATTTTTTTAAACTTTGTTTATAAAAAATATCTGTCAAACAAGCTATTAGACAATATCTTAATATTCTTGCCTAATTGTATATGTTCATGAAGACAGGTCGAAAACGTTTGGTACATTCCGTAAAGTATGGTTTAAATTGTTTACGGTGTTAAACACCCTTTAAGTAATATGGAGATAAAATTGAGAATAAAAATGGGAACTTTGTCCTGCAGACAACAACCCGACCAAAGAGCAGATACATATCTAGTTAATTACTTAAATCATAAAGACTTTCGAAAATTCAATTTATATAGAATGAATTGACATCCTTATATCCATTATATAAGCATTACAGATTCAAAATTATCGGCTTTTAGAAATACTGTACAGCCTTTGCCATTCTAATAAAACATGTATCTACATTTCTGCAGCATTTGTCTACTTAAATACTACATGTATTTTATTTCGTTTGAAATAGGGTTTTTCCCGTTTGCTATTTGTAGTTAATATTTACAGATGGGAACTAGTATAACTAGTTTGGATACTGGTTTTGTAACAGTATGTACTATTTATAAGTTTGATGTTAGGTGCAGGAGGCACGAGGAAAGTTTTGGCGGTTTTTATGGGTGGGGTTTAAAGGTACTATATAAAGTTTGGGATTTAATTGTATTAGTATCGAAGGTGCTCGCAGTTACGTCGGATTGAAGTTGGTCACATAGGTATGTGTGCAGTTGCTGCTATGTTTATTGTACGTACAGGCGTTGGAGGCATTAACCGGGGGAAAAGAAACGATGCGAAAGAGGAACAATGTTATATGTCATTTGTTTATATAATGTTTCGACTGAAGAAATATGTACAATTCAGTAAAATAAAATATTGTATCGCAAGAGAAAATAAGATGTTACTGCGAGCAACTAATCCTATATCTGTGTTTGTCTTGTTTATAGCCTATTGAATTAGAAATTAAATGCTTTAAATTCGGACGAGCAGGGCGAGGGAGAATTTAAAGAATGCAAAACAGATGGTGTATCAATGTATATGTATTTAATAATACGTGTATCAGACATTATAACATATAAAATCACAAGATGTCCATCAACATATTAACAATAATGATTTTCAAACGATTGCAGTGAATGTATTTGAAACATAGCATGTTTAAGTGCCGGGAATTGGAAAAACTTAAAAAAAACGGAAAAAAGGAAAACAATGTTCGGTTAAAACAATCGGCCTAACACAATTCAAAAAGATGATTAAGCACTTAGGATCTATGACCACATATCCAAGGCTGAATTTTACCAAATGTCAAAGTGCAGTAATATCACAACAGCCAAGAAAATGAATAACATGATATTTGTTAATGTACCATGATGAAATATTCTTCACAACAATGGTATCTAGTGTATCATTGCATGTGATAGCAGATGGATAAATTTTAACAACTGAGGGCAGAATTTGTATAGGAAACTCACAGACCTAATGTATCACATTGATATTCGTTATAATATAAACACAACTCAGTTGTTGGTCAATGTAACGCTACCGTTTATTGGTGATAGAAGTTATAATCAGAAATCCGCGTACTAAGTAATTGAAATGAAGTACATTGAATTTCTTAATCATTTAATATTTGTATTTATCTTTGATTAATATCTATATTTAAAACAAATATTATAGGGAAATCTTTAATATCAACATTATAGCTATCTTTATATACTGACAATAGGTATGACACATGATTTTTTTAACACATCCCTTCCATAATATAAATGCTTTCAACTTACAGAGCTCATAAAACAAAGAAAATGGTGTTTAAAATATGAAGATCCCTTTAGCGGTTCATAAGTTACGACCGAAACAAATTAAAAAAAATAGCGATATTTTCTGCCACTTTTGATACAAAAATGATAAAATCTCTAATTTTAGAGGCTATTATCTCCACATTTGTTGCTAACAAAACCTGGATAATATCTAAATCTTCTATTTAGGGATATATTAGACTGATATGGTCTTTACTAGTTACTTAAATCCAAAGTTTCAAAAACTATTAACACCACAAATACGTCTTCGAGCACCCTCGGAAACGTGTCCTAACTGCAGAGTCTCGCATTTTTTTTCTTGAATTGGCTGTAATTCCGTTACTATTTACATTACCTTCTTAACAATTTAGCTATCAGGGTAATTTGGCATGCTCTTTTATTTGGCACTGTCAAAATTGCAATATCTTTTGAGGAAATTTGAGTTTTGTTACCTTGTTTTCCAAAGGAGAAGGTCTGGTAAGACACCTTTTTGGCCCCAAAATAAAGCAGTTTTACAAAATTGTTAAAATGTAAACTTTTAGTTATTTTTTAGACAGTAGAATGTTTCTGCTACATAAATAGGAGCTGTTTTTGACAATACATGGCACATATATCGGGTACTAGCACCATAAAGTCATGCTAAATCACTGAAATCTTCACAATTCTAGCATTTTAGTATAATTTTAGACGGTTTTCGTGTAAAACGAAAGAGGCTGCATTCGTGTTCATCCTTAATATTAAAATGTAAGTTGTATTTGATGATGATACATAACATATATAAAGGTTGAGGATGAACACGGATGCGGCCACTTTCATTTTTGACAAAAAACATCTGAACAGTGACATTTTTGGCATATTTGGTAGATTTTTCATATTTGAGCTTAAATCGGATCGTTTTTAATGACAAAATCAGTGAAAATCTTTCACATAAACTAATAGAAAAAAATAAAATAGACACTTAAGTGTTTAAAACGTGGTCAAAATCTTTCGTCAGATGAACCTGAAATTTGAGGCCAAAATCGGTCCTTACCGGATCTACTCCTTTGTTTAATGATCTAATTTGAAGCAACCATCGTACAACCTGTTAAATATTTAATTTTCAAGTTATCTTTGCACAAATTTGTTTTCTTATACTTTTTGGCATGCTTTGTCTTTATCAATGTTCAAGATATATTTACTGGTCAGGAAATGATAGTTTTGTTATCCTTAAATAGTCAGTTACCATGGCAACAATTAACTATAACTTTCCACAAAATATATTGGATACTTTAAAAATTACTGTTTTGTTTCAATGTTTTTTTAAAGGAAGACCATGTAATTTCTGAAATGTATATGGTGTATTCTTTCAGGGAAAAGCAACCAAATGTGTATATTTCAAATAGTAGTCTGCAGTAACAGTGACTCTTTTAAAAGGTTGGTTTGGCAAAAAATGATATAAAACAGTGGAATATGTAATAATTTAGTAACAAGATAGACTAGCAATAAACAGGTACATGTAACATTGAAAATAAACATTTTCAGAACAAATTACCACCAACTTTGCAAAATATTTTTCCACAAATTCTTTATGCAATATTTCAATTTCATCCATGTCGGGAATGAGCCAATGCATAAGCCCCGGAGAGGGTATTATTTAAAAATCAGAATCAATTATAAATTTTTCATTAATACTATCTATATCGTCTTTGTTTTGCCAAATAAAAGTATTTCCTCTAATACTTTTTCGTTTTAAAAACTTTACAGTGAATGCATTGTCAATTATATCCATAATTTCCCATGGATGCCAATTATCCTCGTAGGATGCTGCAACCCATATCCCTTTTTCTAAAACTTTCTGTTTGTCAATTTTTAAAGTTTGTGTTAAAGACCAAACAGCCTATTGTTTATGCGCATCAACTAACGCAACTTGGTAGTGACATAAAAGCTCTTTGACGTTGTTTCTAGCAATGAGAAAACGTCAAAGTATAACGTCCTATTTCGCGTTTTTCACGGATTCCAACATGGTGCACGCTTTTAAAAAAGTACGTCTCCCAAGCAAAGAGGAATTAAACGTCGAGCTGATAGCTTGTGGAAATTTAACACAAATGGATACAGACACTATATTTAACATTCGTTCTAATAAAAACAATAACATATAAATTTTGATCTCGACTTTTTTGCACCGATCTGCATTTTTTTTTTTTTTTATTCTTTCACATGCGTAGATTTTGTCTTATATTTCCGCCGATCTGCATTTCATTTTTTTTTTATTCTTTCAATTGTGTACAGGGTACCGGTTATTAGATAGGTGATAGTTTTTATGTTCAATTTATGTTTTCTGGCCCGTCCGTTCGTCCGTCTGTCCCGCTTCAGGTTAAAGTTTTTGGTCAAGGTAGTTTTAGATGAAGTTGAAGTCATATCAACTTAAAACTTAGTACACATGTTCCCTGTGATTTGATCCTTTTAATTTTAATGTCAATTTTTCAAAGTTTTTAAAAATTGAGTATTCAGAAGGTCAGGCCGATAAAAAATTATTCCTAGAAGTTTTGACATACTGGCAACGTATGCATGTAACTGATGTCTGGATGATTATCGTTAAATAATGTCAGATCTTGCAATGAATTTAAAATTTATTTATACTGCTTATTTGACAAAATCTTATAATTATGACAAAGGGTCATTGTCGTTTGTCATTTGTTTCATTTTAAATTGTCTTAAGAAGTATTGTACCATAGTTTGTTTAATTTTCCATTGAAAAAGTGTGAGGGTATCTACACATACACCACAGTTCCATATCAACCCTCTGATTGGTTTACCAGAAGATTGAAAATGGTCATGTGGGGTATGTGAGATACCTCACACTTTTAGCCAGAACCTACAATGTAACATTTTATTTCCTGTAACATTTTTCAACTCTAAATTTTTACTAAAACTATAGTGTTGAGTAGTTGTCTCATTGGCAAATACCCCATATCCTTTCTTTTTCTTAGAAAAAGTACAAAAATGAATTTTAATAACTGTATTATTTTAATAAAATGTGAAACTAGAAGTCAAATATTAAATACTCTAATCATCGAGAATGGCACACTGGTAATTTCACTACAAAACAAAATGCATAAATTCCATTATGCATAATTTCACAACTAAAAAGGATGGAATTCCAATGAATATATTCCTTTGAATAAAATACACCACATAATCCTCAAATACTGAAATAATCACAAATATATTTAACTTCCACTATTAAAATTGAACACACATCCAGTGAACAAACTGCCAATGCCTTCTGCTGCACTTTTTGATGTTTCTTGATTTTCTGTGCGATTTTGAATTTCTGTGTTGTCTTCATGTTTAATTTTCTTGCACATGCTTTCACTCGGTTCAAGGATATTTGAGATATCCTTTAACATCTCACTGGAAGCCCTTTTATATTTTCTAACACTCTCCACTGACCTATGGCCTGTCCTGTTCATTATTTCTTGTTCTGGGACTCCTGCCTGGTATAATGTTGTGGTACATGTCCTTTTACCATATTAGTGAAATACCCATCTATTCCAGCTTCTGCACACATGGTTTTCATGATATTAGACAATTTGTTGACCCCTACTGACTGTTCACCAAACTTAATACTTCCTTTATCTAACGGTCTCCTATAAAAAGCTGTTTCATTTAAATCATGTACAATATTAAAATATTGTTCATATATCTTAAATAGTACTGGATTTTGTAGATAGTGTTTTAAGTTTTTGGCACTCAAGTTCCGCTGATTGAGTCCACCTGAAAAAATGAAGTATTGACATTGAGTGACAATTAAATCATACACTGACCAAAACTGAGTTATTAACGTAGATAAGATAAGATATTTTATTTGTTTAAAATCCAAAATAACAGTGAAATATGAAACAGTTTTATATTGCTTGAATTGGGTAAAACGTAATAAGCATACACGCTACGCAAGATATGAATATACCGGCAGTATTTAAAGTGAATTTGCATAAATGAATCACCTGTTGAAGCACGGACCTCAACGAAGACACCCGTATTTTCTGAAAATCGTCACTCATGTGACAAAATTACACAAACGAACGAATTGAAATACACAAGAAAGAAAAATACTTAATAATTTAAGAAAAATAAACTGACCTTTGTACGTTTTGTTGGCTCTGCCCTTGAATAATATATAGCTTCCCGTCTGATCCTTTCCCAGTTCGAACTGATCCACGGACAGATTCCTATGCTCATCTACACCTCTGAGCCCAAATGTTAGATCGTCTTTACTGTTGTCCCATTGGGGAATTACATTCAAAAAGTCAATGTCGCTTATCTCCATTTTTGCAGCCATTTCAGACGACTGAAACGCGCAAACTGATAATGCAGCGGGAAAGGCACTTTTCATCACGTGATATAAGTTAATTGTGAAGTCTAATGAACTTTGGCACTAGTCATTTACCAAATTAAAAATTTGAGTGGGTATGTATAGATACACCATAGGATGAACTAAATTTCACTCGAAAGCAAAGCTTTCTCGTGAAATTTAGCCCTCCTATGGTAGCTTTCTCGTGAAATTTAGTTCATCCTATGGTGTATCTACACATACCCAACACTTTTTAATTTGGTAACTATAACATGGTAAACATTTCGCCTGATCCCACTGATCGTACAGCTAATTTCCTAATGTAAGTAGATCAACACTTTAGTTAGTTGCTAGCTTTGTTTGTATATTTTGTGATAATGTCCAACTGAATTTAAATATCATATAAGGTTTACATACCTATATATGAAGATAATATTAATTACAAAGCTTGAATAAACATTGATACATACAAAGCAAGGAAGCCAACCAAAGTTTCACCCTACATGCATTAGAAACTAGCTGTAAGGCAAAACATATAAAACAGTTGTAAATTTAACTTAATATGACAAAAACAATTGCTTCCAAGGATAATATCCAACATAAAATCCCCCGTTTCATTTAGCTAAAACTATGACCGGAAAGATTGAAAACAAATTTCGATTTTCAATGCCGGCAACAATTTTGACTTTTTTTTTATTTCCAAAATAAGCAGTTTAGATTTATAATATTTTATCCCATTTGAGAAATCTTACTTTGTAGTTTTCAACAGAAAATTATTTCTAAATCAATTTTTGAATTAAAACTTTTTGTAATTTATATTACTCTCTGGTTTATTCAAAACACGTGAGGTAGCAACAACAGGGATTGTATTTCATGATAGATGTATAACGTTTTAGAATCAAAAACTTTAATTCATATATTATACCTATAAATTTTGATTTCCTTATATCTTAAATATTCAGAAATAATGAGTTCACAAACTAGATGGAATAATTTCTATACGCTCGTCTTAGTCGGGAAATAAAATGGTATAAAGAAGTCCGTCCATGCTTTTGTATATCCGGTCTGTCAACAGTAGTAAATGAGTTCGTTACGGCAAACTTCTGAAATTGACGTGATAAAAAAACCACACTTATATAGTCTGATATAGTCAAATACTCTGTAGTTAGCCAGTGCCATCTTTCATTTCTTTTTTTTCAATAATTTTGCTTATGAGGGGCAGAGGACAAAAACAGATTTTCCTAACAAAAGCGGCGAGAAAGGTTATTTCAAACAATTTTCCATTCCGACGGATGGGGTTTCTGAAGGTTATTATTGTGAGGCAACAACATCATAAGATCTGATACTGACACGTGCATTTAATCTCTTGTATTACCGGATAATAAAGTAGGTGAATATAGTTGTTAGTCTTTGAAATTTAAATGTGGGTTGCAAACGTCCAATTTGCGATTGTTTTCAAATAGTGCGCCAGCAAGGAAAGTTTGTACTATGACGTCAGATGCAATGTTCTGAAGAAAGACAACTCTTTTCTTCAAAACGAACGAGAAAAAAACATGAAAATTACTCATAACTTTTTTGAAAAGTCGGTGACATACACTTTTTTTGGCTTTATTTTGTAGAGTGTACATGGCACTTTCCTTCTTGAAATTATTATGTAGAAATCACTGGTAGATATTTTTTAATACTGGAAACGTTTTTCATTTCTACGTTTTATTTTTGGCGGGAATGAAATAAAACATATTTTTAAAGATCAAAACAATATGAGTCTTAAATTCTTGAACCTGTATTTGATAGCTACAAATCTACTGTTTAACGTGAAACAAGAATCATGCTTGTAGGTTTGATATAAAGGATTTTTTGGAGAGTTTAATTAAGAAGCAAATATATGTTAATATTCGGGAAAACACGAAACTGAGGTTGCTATAGCGACAAAACTAAGTCGGTGACCCCCAATTTTTTTCATCATATTTTGTTCCTCAAATCATGAAATACCTTCACACAAAATTTTAAGGAAAAATCACTGGTAGAAATAAATAGGCTGTTTGGTCTTTAAACCATCTTTCATTTGGTTTACAGTGTTTTTCCACATTATGTCTTTTTTTATCAACGTCTAAATTTATAAAATGTTTACAATAAAGTAACTGATTTCTGAGTTTTCCTTTCTTTAATCTGATTGTTTTAGACAATTGTAAAAGACGGTCAACATCCTTCCTAGATCGCACTATACCACCCATTAGCCTCACACTTTGTTCAATTTTGTTTATTTCCATCTTTTTCTTTTGTTCAAGCTGTTGTTTTGTCATCGTTATTTGCTGTAAATGTGTTTTCCTAGCTTCCATAAAACTATTTTCATTTGCAATTTCTTTTGACTTTAAAGATTTAGCACTTTTTTTAGCTTTTAAAAGTAAAACTGTCTTTGAATTTTCAGTTTTAGTTTTAATCCATTGTATTTTATTTTGTTTTAGCATACTTATTGCAGAATGATGTCTTAAAGTTGCATTTGTTTAAAAAAAAATAAAAGTCTAGATCTCCAAACAAATTTTCCGCGGGTATATTTGTTAACTTGCTATGAGATGTTCTTGCTTTCAGATCTGGATCAGGGAACGATCCATGTACTCCATTTTCAAGGTGGTCATTAAGTTGTCTTTTTACAATTGTCAACATTGATGAACATATAATTTTAAGAATGTCATTAGTTTTAGGATGTATCTTTGTCTTGTTGAATACCTCTTGAATTATGTCATGTGGATATTGTTCATATAAACTTGGAATTGCGTCATAATTGAAATCAAAAACATTGAAATCATTTGAGCTCCAATCAACCAATCTATCTCGTAAAGGTATAATAAATTTGTAAAGATATAAGTAATGTTCATCACTGTTAATTACATTCCAGAATGGTTCAGCTAAAATCATAGATGCTATGGCAATGGCGGAAACATGAGAGAGAATATCAAGACATTAAATGTCAGCAAGAACAGATTGCAATTTATCATTTTGATTTTCTCTATAGTTCGAAATAAAGTCAATTATGTCTTCGGAATGGTTCAAAATAGAAACAGCACCTGTAAACAAATTGTTGAATTTTCTTATTCCAGGCATAGATTTCCTTAGCCGTATTTGGCACAACTTTTTGGAATTTTGGATCCTCAATGCTCTTCAACTTTGTAATTGTTTGGCTTTATAAATATTTTGATATGAGCGTCACTGATGAGTCTTATATAGACGAAACGCGCGTCTGGCGTACTAAATTATAATCCTGGTTCCTTTGATAACTAATTGAACCTATTCCTCCTGTAATTTATAATCATGGAAGATTTTTGTTTTAGAGCTATATAAGCAAGCCACTCCTGTCTTGCACCGTTCTTCTCGTCACCCCTTGGACCTAAAACCTATGAAGCCATACGAATTAATCTGATGGATGATGGCTCAGAGTTGTGTTTGAAACGAGAAAATTTTGGCAATGAATCTCTTCCAATAGGTGGATTTTGTTTTGCTAATTCTTTAAGTAATTTTGTTATTTCATTATGGAAGCCTAAAAGTACATGTGCACTGCAATAAAAGAAAGTAAGTTTTGATATGTCGTTCTCATTTGAATCTTCTGTTAATTTTAATTTTCTCCATTCATCAATAATTTCATTTGTTTTTTTTTTCCATCACGTTTGAACGATCACTCATCATATCTGTAAGTTGCAACAATAATTTATTAATAGATATGCTTTGAAGATCAGCAAACTCATTTAAAGAGTCTTTAATTGTTTGAGCAACATAATCTGAATCCTCCTTGCCACTGATTCATATCCTAATGATACATGTGATAATGTACCGGTTTTTGTATGTACTCCTAAATCTTTTTTTTTCCATCACGACCGGTGCCATCTGAGAAGATGTCAAATTGCTGACATTTAGCCAATGTTTCACTCACATGATGTTTTGCTAAAACATGTCCTTCATCATATATATTTGAAATTGTCGATCTACATGGCAAATCTGATGGTACAGAGTCAAACAAGTTGCTTACAATATTTATAACATTAGAAAGTTTGTTTGCAGAAATATTACTGCCATGGAGATCCATAATGCATGTTCGCCTGCTATCGGAGTATCTGAAACCTTCCTTTGTAGATACTTTTTATATTGATTTTCTGCCTCAATTATATCTAACTGACCATTTGCAACACTTAACTCTCTCTTTAGATTTAATGTTTCAAATTTTTCATTTTCTAAATCAACATTTTGGCTATGTAATTTCTGTTTGAGTTTGATATTAAATTTCTTCGCATGAGATAATCGGTTTGACAATCTGTGAATTGTTTTTTTCATTCTTTTTTATTTGGCAAAATCTAATTCAATAGCTCTTATTCTTGCATTTAGACCGCTGTTTTCTCTTTTTGAAGCTTTTTTCTTCTCTATTATTTTTCTTTCTTTCTGTTCAAGCTTTTTCTGTTTTCGCCTTAATCTCTTACAAAAAAAATCCTTTTTCAAAGAGGTCAAATTTTCTTTTAAAGATTTATTTTCTTCTATTAAGTTTACATTTGCCTCCTTGTCAACCTTAGTTTTCTAAGTTCCTGGTTTCTTTTCACTGACTCAGATTCATTATTACTGAGGTTTTTCTTTTGTTCAACAATTTGTTCATTTTATACTTTATTTCAAAATACATCTCTTGATTTTCAGTCAAAACTTCTCTCTGATTTGCTACAAGTTTTAAACACTGCCTTTTTAATGATCTATCATTTTTCTACATATCTGCTTGTAATTTTGGTTGTAGAGTACTATCAAGAAACTTAAAGAATTTGGATGACTATAAAGTGTCAAGAACTTCATTTTGTCGATTTTTCATGTAACTTTGAAAACTGTTATTTATTTTCTTGTATAAATATAGAACATTATGTTTGTTCAAAATCATGCCTTCTGGCAACATGTTGTTGGTCCATTCAGCCACATCTGACCATGTATAGGAATACCGGTTTTTGAACAGACAGATTTCATGGAAAGCTTTCACAGTTAAAAGAGTACTTGATAAAATAAGTTGTAGGCTAATTTTGAGGAGTTAACTGATAAACAATATTCTTTAAATTTATGTTTTTATTCACATTGTTCATTACACTTTTGGTGACATTGGCCCATTTTCTTTTTGTACCGTAACAGCAGGCATGGCATAACGTAAAACATCTTCAAGGGTTGCATATATAGGACACTCCACTTCCTACACCACGGTGAAAAGTAGGGCATATTGTTCATCTGTGATTGACTGTATTCCTACAAAAGAAAGTACATTTATATAACAAGTATAAACTTAATCATCAGAAAATGCTTAAACAAAACAACAGTTACCTGTGTGCATTATTTTATTAGTACAATTTTAGACCCATCTATTTAATAAGATCCAAATGACTTCAAAAATTTATATATTCAGCATTTTGTTTTGTTCCTTTCAATAATGTATTAAAATATTTATAATATCTGCACATTAATTCCCCAAAGTTGTCTCTCAACCAAGTCCAGACCTGGGAAAAATTTGAACAGCACTTCCCCTACAATAGACAATTTTAGTTTTACCTCCAACCTATTTTACCCAGGTCAGAAGGAAGGAATATGTTTGCCAAAAAAAAAACAGAAGAAAGAATGGGGGACAGGTCTCATTTATCAGACATGAGACCAACTATTTCTCTCGTTTTTAATATTTATTATCATTTCTTACATAAAAATATATAATCTTACCTGATTTTATCTTTTTATTGATCAATAAAAATTCCGCATTCCAGTCACTCAAGTCCATTAATTCTTGACGTTCAACTATTTTATCTGTAAATTGTTGACGTTTGACGTAACGTTTACTTTTGTGGCGTCGTTAGTAACGGAAGAGTACTAAGGTCATGACCGGCAAAATAGCCTGTTTCGTTAGTTTCGAACTTTCAACTGTGTTTTGAAGAAAACATTCTCAGCTGTCTAATGATACATTTTTAAAATATTAAACTAAGTGGGAACTATTTGTAAAACTCAAATTAAGACTCTAAATATATTGTTTTACCGTAAAAAATAAAAAAAAATTTAAAGACAAATATATCATCTCAAAATACGAAACTGCCGCTATTTAAATGGATCATATATTATATGCTAATGGCGACTGTCTCATTTACCGGCGAAGCCATGAAATTCACCCTTTTAATCAAGAAACGCAAATGTTTTGAACGTGACGTCGGGATGAGGGTTAGCGCTATAAAACCAGGTTTAATCCACCATTTTCTACATTTGAAAATGCCTGTACCAGGTCAGGAATATGACAGTTCTTGTCCATTCGTTTTTGATGCGTTTTGTTATTTGATTTCGCAATGTGATTATGGACTTTCCGAATTGATTTTCCTCTAAGTTCAGTATTTTTGTGATTTTACTTTTCATGACTCGCTTATCGGACCTTTTCAGATAAACAGGAAAATATGCAATGAAATTTGGCAGAACTTATCAGTGGGTAACAATTGTTTACAAAATGTTATTTTCAATTTCTTTTTCAATACAACCTTTTTTGCAGGGAAATTTGAAATTCTATTTTATATCATAACCGCCAATGTACGATGACAAAATGGCGTCATGTGTCATACCTTCTGACAACTATGTTATTTTTCCAAGACTTGTTTAATTATCATATATAATCTTACCGCTATATATTTCTAGGAATGGAATTGGTAAAGAAAAAGTGCGTGGCGACTGTGTATGTTTCATATTGTGTTAGAAACCGTGGTTTATTGCAATAATTGATTAGTAGTAATGTTACGTCTATTTGTAAAACGAAACCGTGATGAGGAAAATCTGATAAGTTTTCAACGGACGAAGACATCGATGATTAACTATTGATATAAATTCATAAAACAAATATGAAACTTTCATCCAATATGGAATTGACTGACCCAGAATTTTTCGTTTAAGATCACTAGCACACTGTGTAACTAATAGTACACGTAAAGTTATCTCCTTGGTGGATCTTTGTTTCTGTATTCATTAGTTTTTTTATGCCTTATAATCCATTCCTTGTTTTGTTGCCTATTCCTCTTTTTTCCTTTTTTTTCAGACTCCCGATGAGGAAGGAGCTCTTTCGATAGACATATTAATGTAACTATTTTTACTTGAAATTCCATTTACATTATTTAAGATGCTCAAGAAAAACTTTCAAAAATCAATTTCGAAATACTTTTTTCATATTATAGGGAAAAGGGTATGGTAACAAGGAGGAAAACAATAAACCATTAATCAAGAATAAACAGACACCTGGCCGAAAGAAAAAAAACAGCAGAAAGACAAACAAAAACCCTTAAACACTACACAGGCAACTTCTTTTATCATAAATCAGTAATTATTTCAGTAGGACTATCATGCATTCCCTCCACTAAAAACATGTAGACCACTTGTGTCTGTGCGACATTAAAACTTTATCTTACTATCAATACTTTATAGGAAACAATAACCTGTGGCATGTCATGTTTACTGCAATTTTATATCCCGTTTTCATTAAAAAAAAAAAAACATGATACTTCATAGAACAGTTTGCAAAGGATGTAACGTTTTACAGAATACAGTTTAAAAGGGAAAGGGACGAAAAATACCAGAGGAACAGTCAAACTTATAAATCGAAAATAAACTGATAACGCCATGGCTTAAAATGAAAATGACAAATAGACAAAAAATAGTACAAAAGAAACAACATAGAAAAGTGAAGATTGAGCAACACGAACCCCACCAAAAACCTCAGGAAACTGCGGTAGTTACACTCTCAATCAAAGGTCATTATGATACCAGATTCGGTATTCGTATGCTCCTTTAGGCATGGGAAAGTATTCACACACCTTTGGCTTCCAACTGTTAAGGTTTTGATGTTGCCGATGAAGGTTTATCGTCGATCAAAACGCCTCCGACACACCAAATTTATGAAGTACTATACATTATTAAAATGCCATAATGTTAGTGTTCTATTATAATTCTGAAAAAACCTTGAACGACAAAATTAGTTTATATCAAGGCGTTGTTTGTGATTTTTTTCATTGTTGATGGTGGGCTTTGTACGTATAACTTTTTGGAGTTTCTTAGGTACATATGACGTGGCTTTCTACTTTTTACATCCCGCATTTAAGTTATTCTTCTATTATATTCCAATTATGTTATTGTTCTATGATAACATTGAGAATACTTTGAACAACCAAATTATTTAATATCTCTTCCTGTGTGACGAAACATTCTAACGTCAAACTAGAGTTGCGGTGAACCTTGTCATACCGTCACATGACTTCAAATATTCGGGTTGATTAAAAATACTTATATAAGTAAGCGATGCATGTGGTTGTTGGATTTTATATCTCCCTTTTATTGCTTCTTTGCTAAATATTTTTTTTGTTTTTTGTTCTGATTAAGATTGTGACACGCTGATGCTTGTAATATCCCTATTTTGACAATTTTACCTATTATGACTGTTTTGTTGACTCATCGTTATACATCTAATGGAATTTAATGCGAGTGTCATCGAAATGAGAGGTTTAGAGCTATAAAACCAGGTTCAATCCACCATTGTCTATATTTGAAAATGCCTATATCAAGTCAGGAATATAACAGTCGTGTCCATTCGTTTGTTTTATCATTTGATTTGGAACTTTCCGTTTTGAATTTTCCTCAGAATTCAGTATTTTAGTGAATTTACTTTTTTCTATTATTATTTATAAACTGAGGCTTTGACAGTGTAAATGTTCGTAGGAAAGATAATTAAAACGGTTGTTTATACATTTTCGTCAAAAACATCGCTATTATACTTTGATATGTTTCATACTAAGTTTCATCAAAGATTAACTTACTTAATTCTATCTGAGACCTCTTTGACACCTATAGTAGTATCATGTTTATTGACTATTAAAGCTAACGTTTTATTACTTAGTCAATCCCCGCAGTATATTAACCCATTGTAGTTGCCGTTCTATAAAATAATTGATGAAGCCTTATAGAACTAATATTTCATGTAACAAAGAAGTCATTATATTATAATTGGAGACATAATCTTATATTTAATGATAAAAAAAGTAGGACAATAAAATAATTGTAGAATAGAGAAGTTGAAGATACCAAAGGGTATTCAAAGTCGTAGGTCGAACACAAACCTTTAACGTCATGACAGAAACAATTAAAAGGCTTACAATTGTATACAAACACAACTGACAAAAAAGTTAACTGAGCAGTACAAACCCCATTAAAAGAAGGTAATTATGCATATTCACATGTGGCATCTGTATTGATATTGGGTTTTGCTTTTTAGTATAATATAGGGTTATTGCATGAATATTAGGGAATATTGTCCCGAGTAGAACTTTATATTGCACGAGCTTGCAAGTGCAATATATGTTCTACGAGGGACAATATTCCCCAATATTCTTGCAATAACCCTTTTATTGTATAGCAATGTAATATTTGAAAGTAGAAATTGGTGTGAACAAAGATTTGTCGTTGATGACGTCATGAATTTTGAAGATTTATTGCACTAGTGCAATATTAGAATTATTGCACGCTTACTTTTGCTTACATTCTGTGGGAAACATTAAATGGCTATGCAATAATATCCTTTACAATATTGACAAACAATAATGTGTATGTATTTTAAGAGGCAGTGTACCATCTTGATCAAGCCTTTCACAAGACCACATTAATTTATAGTAAGTTCTTTTCCAGTTTAATCGAATGTTCAGCGTTTATGTTAAGGTTTGAATAACAACATTGCCTAAATTTTGAATTCGACTTTATCGTGCACATTGACTATTGAATTTCTGTCAGTGATTTTCTAAAATTTGTTTTAAAAAAATGCGCGTGTCCCTTGTAAATGTAAGACATTTTAAACTTCGTTACCGATAAACAGGTTAGGTTTGGGAAATTTGCTACCAATTGTAATGGGAACATTGTTCACCCATATATCTTTTTCTCGGCATATCTCACTAAATCAGGAATATATTTCATGAGACGTATTTGGCACAATGTTTTGGCATTTTAGTTCCTTAATGCTCTTCAACTTAGTACTTGTTTGGCTTTCTTATCATTTTGATCTGAGCGTCACTGATGAGTATTATGTAGATGAAACGCGCGTCTGGCGAATAAAATTATAAGCCTGATACCTTTGATAACCATGATAACTATTTTATACTTTTAATTCTTTTACGATCCGAATTTGACAAAGTTTTGGTAAACATATTTATTTGTCAATGGAACTCTGCGCACCGTCGCAAAATTAGGTTGGCCAATGGTTGTATAGTGCATGACATTCAATCGAGTATTTGTTGGACTTACAAACAATAACCATGTAAATGAAAAAAAGTTACAACGAAGCATTGCACCACAACACCGTTCATTAAACAGTTGAATGGTTTTGCTGCCCCCTTACTTACCTGCCTAGTGACCTTTCTGAATAAAGGAAACAATAGATTAGTTAAACAAAATTAGGCGCACGTTGTTCACATATGCTGAAATATACTTAATCGATAAAACGTGATAAATCCAGGTCATGCACGAAAGCGGTGGGCATTGTATGAATTATAAGACAGGGAGACCAGGTGCGTAATCAGTAAACTAGTTATTGATTAATTGTGTTGACTTAATCTTTAAATGCCTTTCGTACACACACTTCAATATTTTCTTTATCTACTCGTCCATGTAATAACATTTATTATTTATACAACATCCTCTTAATGTCTGAGTATGATTTTTTTAAACAACGAATATGCCTTTGACAAACTATTTAACCTTTTGGTATTTCTATAAAATTTTCATTCTGTTGAATAGGTTTTGTTTGAAGATTACTAAAACAAATATCTCAGACATATATTCCCATGACTGTCGGAATTCCAATGGGAACCAACTGTGCCCTCCTTCTTGCCGAATTGTTTATTTATTACTTTGAGGCTGACTTCATACAGGAACTTCTTAGGAAGAAAAAATAAAATGTTAGCAATATCGTTGAACTTTACATCCCGCTACAAAGATGATGTTCTCTCACTGAAGAATTCAAAATAATTTTGGGACTATTTTTTAACGAATCTATCCCATCGAACTAGAGATAAAGATACAGTGAAATCTGTCTAATATCTTGACTTACATCTAGTAACTTACAATGAGGGTCGGTTGAAAACAAACCTTTGGGACAAAAGAGATGATCTTAGATTCCCAATTGTGAACTTTCCATTTATATGTAGCAACATTACAGCAGCGTCTACATACGGAGTATATATCTCCATAATGATACGATATGACTGGGCTTAAAACTCCTATCATGATTTTCTTGATAGAGGATTGCTGATCACAAGGAAGCTATTAAACCAAGAGTTCAAGATGGTGAAGTTGAAATCATTCCTTCATAGATTTTACGAACGCCATCACGAGGTGGTTGACTGTTATGTAAAACCGTTTCACAGATGACATCGGATATGTTCCTTATATCGTAAATACAATACAGTCCTTTTTCACGAATGTGACCTACCGAATTAGACCATTTACCGGATTTTTAATAACATAAGCAACACGTCGGGTGCCACCTTTGGAGCAGGATTTGCTTACCATTTCGGAGCACATGCGATCACCCCTGGTGTTTGGTATAAGTTCGTGTTGCTTAGTCTTTAGTTTTCTATGTTGTGTCTTCTGTACTATTACTTATTTGTTTGTCTTTCTATTTTTAGTCATGGCGTTGTCAGTTCATTTTCAATCTATGAGTATCTTTCGTCCCTCTTTTATATACGTACCGTTATCTTTTCCTATTGTTAACCTGTGTTTTACAGTTTTAATGGTAAACACATTCTAAATTCAATTATTTAGAATGGTATTTGAGTTAATATTCTAAACGTGAATAATTATTTTCTAAACCATTTTATTAATAGTTGATGGTAATGATCACCTCACTTTTGATTACTTTTTACTTATAATTAAAGGAAGATAATATTGTAGTTTTATTCATAAATATCTCGCTTTTTCAATGTTGTTTATTATAGTCAAGCTGGCAACATTTTCGACAAGATTGTAGCAAACCACTTTTTTATCATGTTAAATCAATTCTCTATGAACCGTTATCTGTAAAACGTAATGATCTGCCTGGTTTTGACGATTTAAATGCAAATGATCATTCTACTGAAATGATAGATAAAAAACTGTAAAACTAATGCTACATAATTCAGTAGATTCTAACACATTACATCAATAGCGCCTGAAAAACAGTTATTTTTCAGTTTCATTTATAAGTTGATTCAAGTACCTGCACTACAATTTATTTTCATTATTACTTTATTACCAACAGGACACACGAAAAAATAATCAAACCATTATCTATGCAATTAGCCGCTACATGCAAGTCTATAATATTAATTTGAAGAAATCTTCTAGCTACATTGATACTACAAAGCTAGACGAATATGTTAGTTCATAATATCTTCATAAATATTTATATATCTTTATTGCTAAACGTATGGATTTTTTGTATTTTAAGTATCTCTATGATACCATTTTAAGCATCTTTATTGCTTAATTATAAGTTTCATGCATTTTTTTTTATTTCTAACAATTTTTGGGATTTAATATTATTCTTTGGATACCAATTTTAGTTAATTTCGTGCGAAGTCGAGCCACAAATTTGAATGTTAAACGAAGTACACATTTTATAAAGGCTTTAAGGAAAGTTACAAAAACACTTAATAATTAAGTATCAACTAAAATAACAAAATTTCTCTATCCTTGAAAGTTGGGTCCCACAAAGATAAAAGAATCAACAGTATATATTGGTCCATTATCTCTATCATATTCTTTCAAGGATTTTCAATCAATTGCATCATATGTTAAACATTTAATTTTTAAAAATCTTATTTAAAAAGGTTTAAAAATGGCCATTGTTATATTATAGTTCGTTTCTGTGTGTGTTACATTTTAGTGTTGTGTTTCTGTTGTGTCGTAGTTCTCCTCTTATATTTGATGTGATTCCCTCAATTTTAGTTTGTAACCCGGATTTTTTTTCACAATCGATTTATAAATTTCGGACAGCGCTTTACTACGGTTGCCTTTTTTTGAGTTGCTCGAGACTGTATATTGATACTAAGAAACGAACCGAAAATTTCGCAAAACGTTGTTTTCGTCTTGAGAACATGTATACTTAGATCCTCTGATGTTTTGAGGCTAAACGACGTCATAGACTGACATATAATTCAACACACAGGGATGATTATAATGATTAAGGTAATAACACAATGTTCACTGCTGTATTCCTATTTTTGACAATTTTACCAATTATTTCTGTTTGTTTAGGTCACATGTACATATTGTTGTCAATATAATGCAATTTTTTGCAACTTTCATACAAGTAAGAGGTTTTGATAGTTATTAAACCAGGTTTAACTCACAATTTTCTACTTTGAAAATTGCCTGTTCAAGTCACGAAATTGACAGTTTTTTCTCATTCGTTTGTTGTGTTTGAGTTTTTGATTTTGCCCTTTGATTAGGGACTTTTCGTTTTGAATTTTCCTCGGAGTTCAGTATGTTTGTCATTTATCTTTTAATACTGATGACATACTGTTAGACCGTAAATTTATCCTTTTTTATAGTCACTTCTTATATTAAAAAGTGGACAGCTAAACGCTTGCTTTACTGGTATAATGCTAAATACATTTTTTTAAACAGTATGCTGACTGTAGTTTCTGTGTGTTCACCATTGTTTAAGTTTGCCCGTCCTTTTATTTTTTAATTTAATTTAACCGGCATTACTACAACAGCTTTAATCTTGACATCAAACTTTTGAGTTATCCCAGTAATGTATTTAAATGAAAAGCTATTCTCAGAGATTTTCTTTAATCTGTTTAAAATGACAAAAAGAAAGCGAAGCAATTACTGCCTGACAAAGCGAATCTTTCAAATCAATCACGCTTAAGGTTGTTTATTACTCTCAAGGACTGAATATTTCTTTTTGTTTTATAATTAAGGTTAATAGTAGATAATGCAAATTACGTAATGTCAATGGCGCACAAATGATCTAACATGCAAGAATAATGACTTGTTGTGTAACCTGTAGTAATTTAAAAAAAAAAATCTTTATGATAGAAATATCGCTTTGTAATGTACAAACGTATTACATTTCAAAAATAAGTTGACCAGCTGACACGTGAAAATGTTCCTAGGAAAAAAACTATCTGTACAAACAAGAATGTGAGAATTGTAAAAATATCATGAACTAATAAAACTTTAAATAATGATTTGTATTCCTGTTTCTGCAAAGAGGATTGTTCATAGAATACTTATAAAAGGACAAGTGACAATCCAATAACATATAAGTTAAGTGTTGAATACTGATTTACTTATCAAATATGTTTTGCGCATTATTGGTATTGACGTTGTAACAACTGCAGCCTGAATAATTTGTAATGAGACAACTCAAAAGATACTCAGCCATCACAAAGTTGTTCAGCTACTTTTGAACAAGCAAGGAAATATAATTTGAGATACAATGCACACATGATTGAACGGTCAATGACATTACGTGACAATTATGTAGTATGTTGGCATACCTTTTCTAAAATATCATCATGTTCAATATCTTAATATATTTCCTGGAAAACTCTATTTGTCCGGTTGAGAAATAAAAATCTAGTGACGACTATTAGCTTATATATTGTATTGTCTGTAACTGTCATTTTACACCACTGTTTATAGAAAAGAAAACATAAAAGAAGTATTATCCGTTGTTTCGCTAGGGATAAAAATTTATTTCAATACCTTTTGAAATGACACTATATACCGTATCAAGTTACCAGCAATAAATTAGATGTTTGGGATATTCTACAAATCTATTTGGATTAGCATACCTTTTAAATGTTAAAACTTGGCCAAGGTCAACATTTGTTTTATCTTATATAATTCGCTAAATAATAAAATGGTACTAGTGCGTCCAATTGTCGGTCGTTATGGAAATGCATTGCCATGTTTCATTCGATTCCCTTTTTTCAGACTTGATGGAAAATCAAGTGATTTAATTTTTAGAATGTGAGTGAAACTAATACCATCTTCATTTTAAAAATTCACACTTAATAAACTTTACATTCTGGTTGATTGATATTGAAACCATTTAACTTATTTTCACGTTCTGTCGTAACTAATCGAATCAAGCAATACATGTAAGTATTTAAAGTTTTCATGGTAATAATTTGAATATAAAAACAAATGGTAAACTTTTTTCAAGTTGTTCTCGAAATTATTCGTGTTATTGACATTAAAATTAAGATGTCAATAAGAGCTTATTATCGCCTAGGAATAAGCATAACTAAAAATGTAATTTTTGTGTTTTGATGCACATTATTATCATTTACACAACATTTACTGGTGTCATTATCCAGTATATTCATTTGAGCAACGTTTAGGACAGCTACACGAGGTAATTGTGTACTGATAATAAGTTTATATTGTAAATTTAGTTAGGCTTGATAAGTTAGTTTTCACTGCAGTACATATGTATAGAAAAATGATATAGTATGCTTGCCTATGAGACAAATATCCATCATAGCTCAAATGCAATGACTGTAAGTTATCATAGGCAACCATACATTTTCAACAGTGAAAAACCTCATATCGTATGTTCGGCTTAATTTATAACAAAACAATTTTAAAAGCAAAAATGACAGAAATGAACCTACAACAATTAAAGAACTACATGCTCTTTACTTGGGACAGTAACATAAGTATGTGGAGGGTTTAAACATGTTTGTGAGCTCCGATAACTAATAGTTAATCAGCGGCACAATGATTATAATTTAGTACGCCAGACGCGCGTTTCGTCTACATAAGACTTATCAGTGACGCTCATATCAAAATACTTATCAAGCCAAACTAGCACGAAGTTGAAGAGCATTAAGGATAACTGGAACAATGGTGTTACAACAAACATAAGAACAAAGTATAAAAATATGTTGAAAAGGGCTTAACTCATCAGATTGGTACATCACAGAAAAAACATCTTAACAGTCTCGGCAAGGCAAGGTATCATCCATCAAAATTAATTTTGGACCGATAGCTTTAGGGATTATTGTGGTCTTGGCTACAGGCTCCTGTCTCTAGAAATGTCCCTGCCACAACTGAACAGTGTATCCAATGTCGTTCCCTAGTCCCACTATGCGAAAAAAACTATGCAAAAATTATTGCCTGCGTTTGCTTTCTTTCGTATGACAAAAAAAAATATACCACCACGTTTGTTACAATTTTCCAGGTAATTAAACATTATATACTCATTTATAAAATTAAGATATTTAGATCAAGGGAAATGTGGAATTGACAAAAAATAAAAAGGTTAAGAGTTTTGGAAAACCATTAAAAGAACTACTAGAATAACTTTTGTTTGGATATCTTTACAAGTATAAAAAAAAATAGCAATGTTATGTTGTATTTAAAATAAACTTCCCATAGTCTTGAATATGGCAAACAAACCGTTCCTGGAATTAAAAAGTCATCGAAATCTTTATAGAAATTTTTAAATAAATTATTTGAACGTCAAGGTCGCGAATAGTCTGATACAAGCATGATAGTTCCTCGAGACAAACTTTGTTAGATATGATACTGGATCAGATCGTTCGAGTGGAGACTATATAAAAAAGAAGATGTGGTATGATTGCCAATGAGACAACTGTCCAAAAGAGACCACAATGACACAGACATTAACAACTATAGGTCACCGTACGGCCTTCAACAATGAACAAAGCCCATACAGCATAGTTTGCTATAAAAGTCTCCAATATGACAATGTAAAACAATTCAAACGAGAAAACTAACAGTCTTATTCGTATTAAAAAAATGAACGAAAAACAAATATGTAAAATATACACAAATGACAACCACTGAATTACAGGCTACTGACTTGGGACAGTCACATACATAAAAAAATATGGCGGGGTTAAACTAGTATAGATACAAAATAAGTTGTGGTATGATTGTCAATGGGACAACTCTCCACAAGATTCAAAAAGGCACATGAATTATCAACTTTAGGTCACCGTACGGCATTCAACAATGAGCAAAACACATATCGCATAGTCGGCTATAGATGGCCCGGAAAAGACGAATGTAAAACAATCCAAACGAGAAAACCAACGGCCTAATTAATGTACCAAAAATGAACAAAAAACATATATGAAATGCATTAACAAACGACAATTACTTAACTAGTTGACTCTATGATTTTATTGTTCGTTATGCGAAAAAACATCAGGTATAGAGGAAGAAAATGGTAGCCTGAATGTGTTTTTGTTTTGTTTTGGTTTGTTTGTTTTGTTCGTTTTTTTATTTTTTGGATTACAACGTACATGTAAAATACTGTTACACCTTTTTTCACAACTATTTATTGTTTTCTCTCCCCAGACTATACAATGCCCCTGTCATCAATAGCAGACGCTTTCAAAAATCATTGTTTTAACAGTCTGTCACTATTTAAGTACTATCTTTGTGTTAATGTAGATAATCTTTTAACATAAGGTTGTACTAGGATTGATGTTCAGATCATATCTTCTAGAATATAGCCTTTTATATTGGAAAAAAAAACCCAAACACAAACAGTGAGTAAAAACTCTGTATGAATGACTTAGCACTAAAACTATATTACTTCATTATTTACTTCATATGTTCAAATCTAATTTCTCAAAACTTCAAAGGGTTTTTGCTAAATGATTCCACAAGGTCCTTTAGTCAGTAAAGTTGGTCCAGAACTCATCAGACTCAGTTCATTGCCATTTCATGTATAAATGGTAATTGTCTACCTTTTATCCACATCAATAAAAAAGATGTCCTTTAGTTTACTGTTTTATGGTGTCAAACATGAACAACTAACTGGTTTTGTCTGTATCATTCTCACAGCCAAATGTAAACAACATAAATGCTTGATCACTGTTTAATATACTGCTATGTTAAAATGCACTAATGACTTTCAATACATGTGTAAGAGTTGTCTCTCATATACCAGGTCTACCCCCTTAATTCTTCTTTTGGCTGAGCAAAACTTTATATATGAAAAATTAATTCGTGAATACAAAATGTTTGACATTTCATTTTTCTAAGAGTTGAGGGCATAATGTTTTTTAAATTAACGTTTTCTTTTATAATACTTTTGTTTTAATGGACAATAAAAACATTGAGTGCATATGCTGGAAACCAATTGATAGAACAATAACCTGTTTAATTTATTTACTGATATTCAAAGGTTGTCGTTATTAAGCAGCAATCGTAGTGCAGCGATGTTAAAAATGGATGAATTTTACAAAGAAATACAAAACCAAAACATCTTTAACAAACGAGAACGACTAACGTGTTATTGTCTACTGCATGTAAATTGCCCGACATGCAAATCCAACTTCAGTTAAAAATGTCATTATACAATATAACTACTCGGACGTTTAATGTGGTACCCAACACTTTCACTAAAACTAATTAGGCTGGTTTAATTTTCAAAAAAGTTTTACAAAGTATTTATTTTGACCCTTTGACAAAAATATAAAAATTTCAAAAAATTTGAACCAACATTTTCTCAGGAATATTTCACTGGTTACATAGCAGTTTGACAAACACTAATTTTGATCGCAGAGAAGCTTAATATTCAATTTAACAATTTATACAAAGGAAAGTGGGCCATTCAACTCGTGATAGTGACCGGAAAACGTAAGCAGTGTCAAAAAAAAGTCACTTCATAACATGAAAAACATTATACAAAAACTTTATAATGCATTAGTTAATCGATAAGTAACGATTTATATTGAACACGTGGGATTTCAAATAATTGACAAGAAATAACCTTTTAAGGAAAGTTAACCAGATAAGCAATTCAGAATATAAAACGCCCGATGTTAATCAATGGTGGCGTGAAAAATTAATGTAGCTGAATGATACATGTATGAGGTCCAACAATATAAAAGTGAAAACAACAATTGTTTCTGAGCTCAATCGATATTCGCCTGTTATCCATTTCTAACTAAGTGGTTAAATTGAAGTTCACATGAATACGGATTTAATGAGGTCGAATTATTCACTAACAAGTGAATAATACATTATCAATGTTTCATCGCTCATTTTGACAAAATTGAATTATACTGGGTGCTAAAAGCGAATTATTATTTCACTATTTCACTTTTATTAATGAATGAACAAAACCAAATTATATTTAAGATGTTTTGGTATATCTCGTAATTAGTGCTGACGCTGCGCACGTTACGATGTTGGTACCAATTCCATTTTGCTATAGATTATCATGAAAATGAATACGTAGACTGGGCAAGAAAAAAAGGAACCGAAATTTAAAATACCAGAAATTATTACACTGAATTATCCCATTTTTACGAAAAAACGTAATGTCCATAGTTTCATTTTGTGTGCAAAGGATCAGAGTTCCGTTTCCTTCATTCGGTTTTTTTTCTCCGATCATCGTTAAGAAAAATCAGTATCACTGAAACCGTTATCCGGAAAATTTTATTTTTTGAAAACGGTCAAAAAAATATCCAAGCATATAGGTAAGTTTATTTCGGGTTTGAGCATTTATACCGGGAAATTGATCAAAGAGGGACAAAAGATACCAGAGGGACAGTCAAACTCATAAATCGAAAATAATCAGACAACGCCATGGCTGAAAATTAAAAGAAAGACAACAGACAAACAATAGTACACATGCTAAAACATACTAAACTTAAGATAAAGTTGTAAGGAAAAATATTTATTATATATTCAAAGTTTTACTTTCTTTAACTTTAAAGTTTCTATTGCAACGACTTAAAAAGTATAGGCATCTTGTCCCAACGAGAAAATCGCTGTATTTTCTTTAAATTTAAGGTTTTAACCATCTGTCTTTCAAATTAAAAAATGAAACATTATCGGTAAAGGTTTTTCTGTTTTTCTACAGTAAACAGTATAGTTTTAAATAGTTTTTCGTTAAACAACAACGTTTTTAGATAGTTTCAAAAAGTAAAGCCGTTTTGTCCCAACGTTCGCAAAACGTAATTGATGTCTTGCTCTGGTTTTTAATTTTATATCATAATTACTATTTCCAGTTTAATTCAAATGAAAATAAAAATACATGCATAAGTTACAATACAACCAATGAAATGTAAGAAGAAATAGTTTATGTCTGAATTCAAATGTTGACCAAATGAAATTGATATAAAAAATATCGGGATTTTTTTTTTAAAGCATATTTGTTTTATATAGGGAACATTGTACAAGCTTGAATATGAAAAATCTATCAGATATGCCAAAACAATTTCGCTTTTCAGATTGTTTTTGTCAAAAATGAAATTGGTCAAATCCGTATTAAAAATGGTATTTCACATCCTTAATTTTATGGTAATATTTGACTTAAAGCGAGGAAATCACTATGTGATCCGCGTAAACTCATCAAACCTTTAAACAAACTTATAAGTAAGGGTAATCGTACCAATATTGTATTTAGATCTCTGAATATAGTTTATATTGACCCTAATATCGATTTTGTCATTAGTAAATTAAAACATAACTAAGTTGTATCTTCTTTTGAGGCCGGATGTATAGAGACACAGACACGTTAATTTGTATCTCTATAGAAGTCGCTCCTCACTATCCTACTACCTGTCGATACATTTATTTTTGGCATTGCATAAGTCATGTCTTCTCTGACTGTTCATAACGTTAAAATACTAAATCCCTGGGATGTTTTAGTTGATTTGTAGTCTCTGATGCATGATTTTTTTTTATTATTAATTGTTTTTGGCTTTTAACTAGCTGTCAGTAACTGCGAGTACTGTCAAATCGAATTTTCTTGTTGATTAGACCTGTTGATACTGTTTATAATGCTTTTTTGTTATTTTATTTTTATATGGATCTTGTCTATATACCAGCTTTGATTATTTAGAATATTTTCTAAGTTTCACTTCTTCATACTACATTTGTAAAAACTTTAAGATTTACTTGTATTTTTTTTTTAAACCGTTTTTTTTCTAAAGTGAATATTTTTAAAGGGTTAAATATTTCGCAGTGGTGTCTTGACATGGCTTTGTTTGGACTTGTTTGTTTGCTTTTTGGCCTTGAATGTTTGTCCCTAATATTTTATTAACTGTGCATTTGCACTCAGATATCGCTGATCAAATTTATTCGTTCATAGTGTATTAATGTACGTTTTTTGATTGAGTTAAGCCTGCCAATTGATATTTTATCATGTGTTTTCCTATGTTGTGATGTTATGCTATTGCTTCAGAAAGAGGGAGAAGGTTTGGATCCATTAAAACGTTGAATCCCGCTACACATGTTTGCACCTGTCCTAAGTCAGGAATCTGATGTACAGTAGTTCTCGTTTGTTTATGTAATTTATACGTGTTTCTCGTTTCTCTTTTTTTTTTATATTTTATAGATTAGACCGTCGGTTTTCCCGTTTGAATGGTTTTACACTTGTCTAGTAATCTTGGACCTTTTATAGCTTGTTGTTGGTGTGAGCCAGGGCTCTGTATTGAAGGCTGTACCTTGACCTATAATTGTTTACTTTTTTTGTTGTCTCATTGGCACTCAAACCACATATTCCTATATCTAATCCTAAACTTTAAAATATGTTATGTATAAACATCAAATGCACAGAAACCGTCTTAAATTTAACTAACATGCTATATGTAACATTGTGAATATTTCAGTAATTCACCATGCCTGAATGATGCTAATACCCGATATATGTGCATTGTATTGTGAAAATAGCAGAAGCATCCTACTTTCCAATAAATTTCTAAAAGTTTACATTTTAACAATTTTGTAAAACTGCTATATTTTGGGACAAAAAAGAGTTCTTATTGGACATACTCCTTTAGTCCGATAAATCGATTATCAGGTAACAGCATATTTAGATTGTAAAAGACCAGCTGCTCGACACAATGTATAAGCTTTTGGATCTGCGTTCGCCGCGCTTACTCGACAAAAAGCTTTATATTGTCACTGGCAGCTGATATTTCACAATAACAATATGCAGACAACCTGATAATCGGCACTTATCACTCTCAAAAATGATATCAAGCCTCTTCAATATAGAAAACTATGTGCTTTGTTTTGATATAACAAGACAAACTATTTTGAACTGATCTAAATAATATGTGTGCTGTTGTGCTGTTACATTATTGTCCCAGATAAGGCAGAGTTTTTTTTCCCCTCAAAAATGTTTTTTTATTACATTTAATCAAGGAAAAAGCTTCAAAAGCAGCAAGTTATGCATTTACATTATAAACTTACTGATAAAAGCCATTCCATGTTGACTGCTTGTCTCGGATAAATTGTTTCATCCGCATAATAATCAATGGCAAAAGCCGTTTACAATCAAATTGAAATACAATTTAATGAAAAGTGTACAATTTGATATCCTTTATCAAATTCCTAAAATCGATGCAAATAAAGTCTCTTTCAACAAAAATTGCAAATTTCCCCATGGCTGTTGCTAATATAGCATTGAGATTAAAACCGTTTTGTCAAAATTAATCCCTATCAAAAATTAAGATTGATGCAAACAAAAATCACGTTAACAATGGTCCAACGTTTAATCAGCTTTGACTATTGACTTCCGTGGAAACAAGTTATAGTGCACGTTTTCTATCTTATACGAAAGCATTTTTTTTAATTAGAATGGTAAAAAATGGATGTTTGTTCCAGTAGTGTTATCTCCTTACTTAGTGATTTTTTTTAATACATATGATTTAATTGGATTTATGTATCTATATCAATTGTGTAAAATGTTCCCTAGTGTCATATACACAATGAATTAATCTGTTTACGTTAAAGGGAATGCTAGGTTACTAATATTGGCAGTCCGACAGTGACAAATGTTGGCTATTATTAAGTATATTCTCGTAAATAGTCTACTATATAACTTCAGTTGTGTTGAAAGGCACTGATATCGCAAGTGTCATACATATTTGTATTCCCGACAAAAATGTTAGATAAAGTTCACAGATTGGACTTTCCACATTTCTGAAAGTGCCTTTCACCTTATGATATACAATGTTAGTTTAAATTACGTTAAATGAGAGAAGAAAAAAAAACCCAACAAAACCCAACACTATAATTATCGAAATATCTTTATTGAGAACACTTAATAAAAACAGTTGAAAGCTATTATGAATGAATAAAGCAAGATTATGTGTTTCAAAGCTATTTATAGTTTTGCTTTTTTGCTATATCATTCAGCTATATCATAATAAAGAGATGTGGTATCATTGTAAATAAGATTACTATCCACAAGATTTAAAATCGCGTTAATGTAAGCAACAATATAAATTAAAATATCTTGATGATGTTCTTTCCATTTACTAAAAAAACTTTTCCGGCCGGGGTCCATTAATATATCACTCATGCCAAAATTTGAGAAAACAACAGGGGCGGCTTCATCTCCCTCATTTTAGACGTATACCACGAATTTAACATACACGGTCATCTCAGTACTAGATTCCATGACAAACGAGACGATTTAATTAAAAAGTTATCCCCCACCTTAGGAGCAACATATGAACTTCGCCTGCATATGGGGTATTCATTTTCCACCTTATTTGGTATTCTAGAGCATTTATTAACTACCAAGACTTCGTGAAAAGTCACCAGTGTCTGAGCAGAAAGTTGATAAACCAGGGGTATGTCAATACGTTTCGTACTTTTTCTAACAAATGTCATCGGTAGGAACCAAGACCTTGTTGATAAATATTCCTTATCAACTTCACAAATAATACACAATGGTATTGAAGTATTCAAACAATGAGCAAAGAAGTCATGACAGTTCTGAGAGTGAAACAAAACAAAGCATGCAGTTATATTCCCATTAGAAAAATGAACATTATTTACATAATTATATGTAATTATTACATAAAATTATATTATATATCATTTGATTGGCTGTTATGGGTGATATTTGTTACCATGGCAACTGTTGTAATCATTCTTAACGATTGTAGTTTTAGAGTTTATATATTATGCTCTATGTATTTTCATAAAGGTTTGGAAACAATTGAGAACATTGAATTCCCTATACTGCAGAATTCAACAAACAATAACTCTGTTTTCAAGGGGAAATACGTTAACATAGTGATAACATTCAAGAGAGCCCCACGCAATGTTTTATTTATTTTGGTCAGGTAGTATTCAAACTTTGTTTCTACAATGCTAGCTATGCTTTACATATTTTCATTTTTCGGAAAAACACACGAGAAAATTTGATAATTTCACATAACTTCAGGATTCAGAAAAAAAGAATAGTTTTTAGTATATTTTACAAAAAATCTAAAAGTCGGGGTTGAAATGCAATATTAACCAAGCACTGAAGCTTAAACCAAGTGATATCGATGTTATATATGAAATTTCTGAGAAAAAAGTGATTCTATTCATATTCAGGCTCTCCGACCAAACGTTATCTTTTCAAGAATCTACATGTATGATTTTTTAACCCAAATATTACATAATATGTTACATGTGTTGAACCTGCTGAAAAGAACAGACAAGACTGTGAGGGAAGCAAAGCATGCAGTCATATTCCAATTTGAATATAAAAACCCTCTATATATGTATTTTATTACATAAATTTCTATTGATACATTTTAAAATAAATGTTGCTATGGGTATTATGTATTTCCATGGTAACTATCGAAGTCAGCAACTCTTAACGATTGTAATTTAGATTAAGCTTATGCTTATATGTATATTTTTATCAGTTATACAAGGATTCATTACATTTATTGCAATATTGTGCAAATAATAACTTCGTTTCCAAGGAAAAAGTCGGTTGCAATGGTGATAAAAGTAAAGAAAATCCCACGCTTTTTTCTATCTAATTTGGTAAAGTTATATCCAAACGTCATTACTACAGTGCTATCTATGTTGTACACATTTGCTCTTTTCTGAAAAACGTTTACAAGAGAAAATTTGATAATTTCGTAAAAATCTTAAATTCAGAAAAGTTGAAAATATGCATTTTTTAGCCAAATTTTTTCAAAAAATTACAAATTTGGTTTACATGCAATCTTAACTAAAATGAAGCATAAACCAAGTTTTATCAATGTTACATGTGAAAATTAATGAAAGATGTTTGATTCTATTCATAATCAGGCTCTGAATTGTAGTGATTTAGCTGATTTTTGAAAGATTTTACTACTGCTTCACAACAAAAAAAGTGTCTGATACCATGGCAACCACTCGTGTTTTCCAAACTCACATTTATTTTTTAAGCAGTATTCAGTTCTGCTTTTTCTATGCCAGTTATAGATAAAAATTTTAAACCCTCATTAATCACATGTATATGGCACTCGGCCTGGTTCTTATAAAGAGCTGTACTTAATACTTACAACTGACGTTGTTTATTTACTTAAATACGTGTAATGATATTGTATTATTTGTTCTTATTAATATTAATTTAACCTTTTTATTCTGTTTTATTGGTATCCATTTGACGTGGTTCTGTATTTATACATCCCGTCATTGTGTTATTGTTTTAAGAAAAATTTTTTATTCTTATCTTTCATATTTGCTAAAATGCGGTGACCTATAGTTGTTAATTCGTTTTATTTTGGTCTGTTGTGGAGATTGTCTCATTGACAATCATACCACATCTTCTCTTTTTTTATATTTGTCTATATGCCTTTGAGTGTTTCTTTTTATAATGACGTGGCTCTATTCTTGTATTATGACAGAAAACATCAAAAGCAAAACAAAGAAACACCAAGCCAGTTTAGTGTTCTCAAACATTTTTTTTAAAATAAAAACTAAGATACTTAACTATTATCAGTAATATTGATCACAGGTATACTAATGTTGCCTTTATTTATATTATCAAATTTTGTATGCTGATGTTTTTAATCTGTTCTTTTATTTTTGCTTATAAACTTTGTCTATATGCCTTTTTGTGTTCTTTGAAAAAATCTGATTGACTGATCTTGTAATGCTGATCATTTAGTCTATTTAGTTTCTCTCTATCTTCTTTATTTTTTGCATAAAAAACAAAAGAGGGTTAACAAATCCTGATGTAATGTAGGCACTCACATAAAAATATATCAGCAAAATGTTGATTTGATACTAGATTTTGTCTTGCTGATATATATTTTTTTTAATTTAGACTGTCCGTCGTGTTGCTCATGTTAACACAAATCCGGTAAATAGTAAAAAAACTGGGTAAAAATTGTCATCAAAATGGCAATGATTCTAATAAGGAGTCGATTGAGAATTGACCATCCGACTTATTTGTAGAAATTGTCTTGCTAACCATTTTTGAATTTTCATTTTTTTTCTATACTATCTATTGTAATGTTCTAGATAATAAGCAAAAAATGGAAAAATGACAGTTATGAAAACTCCTTAAGAAGTTGTCTGACAGTTTGGTTAATTTGGCCATAGTTTTGTAAAAGTTAACGAAAGACAACGACACAGACTACGGACGAAGGCCACCAAGTGATGAGAAAAACTCTCATGGCCCATTTGGTCAAATGGGCTAAAAATTCACTTAAAGTTTCAATTTTGCTGAACAGGTTTGATTGATGAAACCATTTTTGTATTGTCTTTGCATATATATGAATTGAAATGTGCCAATTAATATCAGCAAATGCTTCTACAATGTATTTTCGGAATACTATGTGTAAAGATACGTCATTATATTAACTACTCAATCATGGCACTTGTATTATATGCTGTCAAAATTATATTAACATTCTGATATGATTGGAAATGACAGATTACAAAACCTGTTTTGTTGATATGTTTTTTTTTTTGTTTTTTTTTTGTTTTGTTTTTTTTAAATTTGATCATACTTTATTGATAGTTTGACATTTGTTAGTGGATACATCAAATACCGGTACCTTATCCCGGCCTCGTTAACCGTTAGTAGCATACATAAAATATAGTCAATTTGGTTAGTATTTGTTAGTTTTTTTAAACTGTAATATATACATTTATAAATCATTGTAAATTATAATATATCCAACTCAAACATTATCAATACAGAATGATCAATAAATCTGAATAGATAATTTTGTTGATATGTTGATCCTGAATTTTATTTTCTGAATAGTTGAAAATAAGAAAACAGCTACTAAATTTGCACTGCTAAATGAAACAGATAGTTTGCAATAACAGAACGCTTGAATGATAAACCATATCTAGGTGTAAATTGATTGTCTCCTAATTACCCACTGGTTTCATAACCATTTAATGATTATCTGTTTATATAGTGTTCAACCTATTTCAATCAATTCGATCAAAATACGTCAATTTCTTTATTTGAAGTCGGTAAAACAACAGTACAATATTAGCTCAGTCATTCAAGCCGTCAGGGCCACTAACAGGTAACTCAGTTTCCACATACGTTAGACTTATCATGCACTAATCTAAAACAGAAAAGCAAGTAGTCATGAATCTAACTAAATCACAACATCAAGTCGATTAGCACAGAACATTTCAGTATTTAAAGCAATAAAACAGTACAATATTTATTCATGAATCTCAATAAAATATATCAACAACAATAAAGTAATTGGCTAACATTGCCATTCAATGAGTTTATTTAATTATAAAACAAGACGAGTGATGTTTGAGATTTAAAGAGACCTCACTACTTATTTCAATTCTTAACATTGCATAATAGTAAAAACATAATGGCTCGTACTGAAGATATTGATGTAGTGGTCTGGTACAAATACCGAGCCAGAGGAAAATTCAAAACGGAAAGTCCCTTATCAACAGGCAAAATCAAAAGCAAAATCACAAAAAAAAAAAAAAAATGGATAACAACTGTCAAATTCCTGACTTTGTACAAACATTTTCTTATGTACAAAAGATGGAATTAAACTGGTTTTATAGCTGTTTTAACCTCTCACTTGTGTAATTTAGTGGAATAAAATAAGACAAATACAATAGATGTACAAGAAACATTCCGTCTGAAGAATTTTGTTTGCTTCAACTGCCATAGTTTTCTGTCATTGTACTGTTTAAAACAGAAGTTTATATATTATCAAATCTTATCGTATGTACTAATTATATAATATATTTAAAGTAATAAATCTTACGTTTTTTTTTCATAGTTTTATCTGTTTTGGCTTCGCTTTAAAATAGAAAAAGAGAGAGTATATTAAACTTTGATAATATAAATAAAGGCAACAGTAGTATACCGTAATCAAAATGATTGATAATAGTCAAGTATCTTAGTTTTTATTTTTAAAAACAATAATATTTTGAGAACACTAAACTGGTTTGGTGTCTCTTTGTGCTGCTTTTGCTGTTTTGAGTCAGAATAAGAGATTTTTAAAGTTTATATAAATTGGATCACCAATAAATTTCACTTCTTCTCTAGTAAATTTGTATGTCCTAGCCAACTGGTTTGGTGTTTTTTTTGTGCTGCTTTTGCTGTTTCATGTCAGAATAAGAGATTTTTCTCTAGTTGATTTGTATGTCCTAGCCAATCTAATTAAAATTAAATCTCTCACTGGCTCATTTTTGAATGCTTGGTGGCTGCGTGGGAGCTCCCACGCAGCGACCAAGCATTAAAACATGAGAGAATAAGAGAGTTAATTTTGATTAGATTGTGTTCTAGAAAACCTATAAATAATTAGGTCAATATCTTTCTGTATATTCATAAAGACGTTTGCTCGCTAGGAAAAACCAAACACTTAATGTTCTAAGGGTGACGCCTTAAGTTTTGTTTTCTTTTTCGTACTTGTTATCTCAATATTGTCATCTGCCAATATATTGTTTTGATAATAGCTAGATAGTACATTTACTTATCTTATTACTACCACAATATCACTGAACAGACATGTATTGTCGAAAGGCGAATCTTTTTTGGCTGACTCGGTTGTGACTTTTTATGCGCTTGTTTATGTTGTATTATGTACTTGTTCTTATTATGTAGTTAGTCACAACTACGGTGTCATCATGTATATCTATTATATAATATTTTTTTTAAAATTTACTGTTAGCAAAAGTATTACATATTCTAAATAATTAGGATATTCTTATCCCAGGCAGAAAACAACTTTTTGTGTCTGTTTGATAATCTTTGGCTAATACCATTTTCTTGTATTCTGCAATTAAAAAATATGGCCATTTTAAAGGTTGACAAGTATGTACTGTGTTACGACGCTAGACAAAAACTGACGAGGAAAGGTAACACCCGGACAGCGAAAGCTTTATTTTTGTGAAGCCAAGGTGGTCGTGTGGCCTAGCGCGCGGGATACAGTGCAGGCGATTTGGTGTCACGATATCGCAGTAGCATATTTATATATACTGTTCCAGGAATAGCGTGACGGTTTGGCGCTCGCAAAACATGTTGTACATGTCCAAAGACAGAAGGTTGTTATGCAGTGGTTGTCGTTTATTGTTATGAGTTATATTACCTTTGTTTTTTGTTCATTATTTTCTAAATAAATCAGACTGTTAGTTTTACATTTGGCATCTCTTTATAATATACTGATAGACAGATGTTATATATCCTGCGAGGTTTACTTTTCAAGCTTACAAAAATGTTCAACTGAGACCGAGACAGAGAGCTTGCGTTTGCATCCGAAAAATAAAAAAAAATGGAAATTAATTCTATTTAAAATACCTTTAAAGACAAATGGTTACTCCTCTTGTTTAGAGTGGAAAGATAGTAGTCGGTAAGAATGTATAGTGTACTGCTGTAAGCTGTATATCAAGACAAATTCCATTACTAATAAGAACTTATCAAAATTGCAAGAAGAACACACTTTGATAACAGTTCTATCGAACTTTACTTTTATGTATTCTTTAAAAAAACAAGTCCACTTAGTGGCATTCATCCAAACATATTTTCCAATCTTGTAATTATTTTGTCTAATATAGTTCACCTTTTATAACTTGCAGCATACCCTAGGGTTTTATCAAATACATTTTTTTATGAAAGAATAATCACGACAACGTTGAATTATTATGAAATGGTAATGATATAGAAAGTACCACGGGTGTTCACTACTTCCTTGGGACACAAAAAGACAGGCAGAATGTTTTTGAAAGATTTATAAAAGGGAGAAAAAAGATATTTTTGTCTTATATTCGTTGATTGTTCTAATAATATCACAAACCTTTAATATCGCAATTTCTTTAAGTAACGTAAACAGTATATATTACACTAATATGCACCATAGCCTCAGCAATCCCAAGAGGTACTTAAAAGGGATGCAAGGTATGGTTTATGAAAAATATATCATCAAGTAGATGAAAAAAAAACTTCATGACAGGACATTACATATATACACCAAGATTAAATGTACCCTACATAAGCTAGACCTATTGTGAATTAATTTAACAGACGTTCGAAGGTCTGCCATTGACACCAGATTGATGACCAAATATATGAACAAAAGAATGGCATCAACATAAACTAATTAACTAATTATTGAATCATGGTAGCACCTCAAATTTTTTATAACATTGACAGAAAAAAGTAGAGATGAAAGAAACTAGCAGTTCTTTGGCAAAAACGCTGATTCGTCATTTTTATTGTTCAGACACCGACGACGTTTTAATAAAAATCGATACAAAATCTTGAATATCGTATGAGTTGATGAATATATACTCCATCTGTGGGTGAGGTTGATGTTTTGCTGATGAAGTGATATATTTTGGTACTGAGAAGACCGCTTTTGTTATATAAATTGTAAATTTAGAAACGAGACTTAAGAACCATGATTTTCAATAAAATTGTGAAATCAGATTAGATGAGTCTTATGCATGAATGACTACTTATTTACCAATGAAAACCGTTGATTCAATAGTATCATTTAAGGCAGCAACCCCCATATATAAACAAATCAAAGCACTGGAACATCGTATCAAATGTATGTATACCTTAAAATGCACCATGACTATGTGGTATTGAAATTATCGCTTTTATGATCATATTTAATTCGTATTATAGATTAATAAATATACAGCAGATTGTAATATATATAATGAATGGAAATAACATTTGATCAATTATTTTAAAGTCAATGTACTAAACTTCTTTTGTTGAACGTAATAAAATCAAGGAATCCTTCCATTTTAATCGGAAGTAGAAATCATGCTATTTGTCTATACTATCAAATTAACCATACGTATTCTTTGTTTGTTATTTGTCTGAAAAGTGATAAATAGAACGTTCGTTCTATGAACTAGTAGTTTGTCAATATGCTCGCAGTTCTGTTTTTCTATAAAGTATTTACATCAACTGAGGCTTTCTTGTCATCATACTTAGAGAAGACATATCCTGCAATTTGCCTTTATATAAAGGAAGTTCTATGCATGATTATGCCTTAAGACGTATTCATCGGGTTTTATGGTTTCCTATGGTTTCTCTGGTGAACGTAGTAGTAACATCTAGCAATATAACCACTACTGGTTATTAACGAAAACAAAAACAGCATGTTTTACATAAACAAGTTGAAATAAGTATACAGAATATCTTGAAAATAATGGCGCTTTTGTTTGTAAGAAAGGTCTTATATGTTGGAAACGGACTTAATTTCAAAGTATAGACTGGACGATATGTTGTTTTAAAACATAAGCATCTCAGATAAATCTCATATTATTCAAGTGTGTAAAGAACGTAAATAAAGTAAAGAGATATAAGATTAAACTATTTTCGGAAGAAATAGTTTGAAGAGGTTTTTTTCTCACTTCACATATCTCTAAACGTGTTAGGTTTAGTTCCAATTGCAGAATCATTCCATTAAATGTTTGCAATTATATTGTAAAAACCAGGGAAATGTTAAAAGCTAACACGAAGTCAACAGAAAGAGATTTTGGAATTTAAAAAAAAGACCTTATACGTCTTTAAATATTTCAAGAAGATTAAAACTTTTGATTTGGGAAACCGTTAAATACATCACTTCTTTACACACACCAGAGAAAACCAATATTTTAAATTCCAATTTGAATTTGAAATGCCATATTGTAAACTGTTGCATAATAATCTAGATTAAAATATGCTGGTAGTAGAATACTTGATAATCAAAATATTAACATCAATTCCCTATAAGGACCAACCAACAGGTGGCCACTTGAAAAAATAATATGACTAGAAAAAGTTTTTTTTTTGTACAATCTTGTTGTGTTATAACTAGAAATACACAAGAAATGTTGATTCTATTGTAATTTTTTTATTGTTACTACGAACTATGACTATTTCCCTTGCAACCATGACAAAATATTAAGGAATCGCCATTATGTGTTCGCGATTGGGATCCTCTTCAACTAAAACTACACAGGGAACAAGATTTATGTTGCGTCTATGTAGATCGCGGAATATTTAGAATTATTATGCTCATATATACAAACTATGATAATATAATTCTATGTTAAAAATAGGATCACAAAATACTGAACTCTGAGGAAAATTCAAAAAGGAAAGTCCCTAATCAAAGGCAATATCAAACGCTCAAACACAACACATGAATCGATAACAAATTTCATATTCCTGACTTAGTACAAGCTTTTTCTTATGTAGAAAACAGTGGATTACATTTAAGTGTTTTGTAAAAACCTCTGTCTTATTTACATTACGAAATTAATCTGCAAGTGGAGGGCACAGTTGATTCCCTCAGAAATACCAATTGCCTCTTGTAAACACTGTCTTTAGGACATTATAAACCTGGTTTTAAAGAAGAATGTTGCGTTTAAGAACTTTGAATCTTGAAATAAAGGCAATAGCAGTATACCGCTAATCAATTGAATTGTTTCCAATTGTATAATTATATTATGCTTAATATTTAGCATGTTTATAATGTAAAATATAAACATGTTTTTCCCTGTCCAACAACTTCAGAAATGATTATCGGGATACTTAAAAGACGCCTTTATACAGTAAATTTATTAATTCCATTATATCTTTAATCTTTCAAATATTAGAAACCGGATAAAGTAGTGGTCCACGAAAAAAATTAGTCATTACAGAACCTTTATTTGAAATATGTCCACATCAATACTATAACGGAAATTAGAATTATCTAAAAGTTTATAACTGTAATTACACAATCTGTGTATCAGTTTTGTCCAACATTTACAATTACCTTTACCGATATAAAATATAACAAACATACATTGTAGGTAGTATTTTATTGATAGTAATTGATGACAGGGAGATGTTTTACGCTTCTATTGATTCGGTTAATCATTGCTCGTTATATTTATACAGGAACAAATAATGCGACTTCTGTGTTCTCAAGTCATTTGACAATTGGAGTTTGATAAACCACAACGCGTTAATTAAATTTTGTTTCAGAACTTTGCTATGTTAACTTCCTGGAGTGTTTGATGCAATACAACAAGGTAAGATACATTTCTTTACTTATATTTGATTCATTAAATATTAAATATTTTTCGTTTATGTCGACATTGAAGAGTTACTATTGCTGCCTGAAAAAAATATGAGTCGTTTCTTTTTTAAACAAAAAGCTTTGTTCGTCTTTACAAGTTTTATAGAAAGTTTACATTTGCTGAAAGATTGCGGGAGAGATAATCTGAATGTATGTATAATAATTCAGGAGATGGCGTATGATTGCCAAGTGAGACAACTTTTGGACAATGGTAAATATTGGTATTCTTGCTGTCGCATTGGCACTCATACCACTTCTGCTTTTATCTAATTGTTATAAACAATACACATTGTTTGTGGCAGATTGACACCCATAAATCGTCAAATATATATTGGAACTTAAGGTAAATTATAATTAACTGTATAGACGCCATATTTGGTGGGGTGGTGCAATGTAAAGCAACTGTTCACCATATGTCTTGTTTTATGCTTATAATATTTCGGACAGATTGGCAATTTATGTGTAAGACTTTTTACTTGAATAAAACAAGATGTTTTGATCGATCGTTATAGTTTATCCGATTCACAGATGATAGCGGATATGTTACAAATGTTTTAACTTCAAGCTCGTTCCTGTGTTTTCCGAATGTGACCTTAACCGAATAAATTTAAGGCAGTTGCTGTTAATTGGGATTAATTAAAGGGTATCATAAAAAGTAAACTCACAAAAATTCTTGAACTCCGAGGAAAATTCATACGAAAAGTTCCTAATTAAATGGCAAATTCAAATGATAAAACACACCAAACGAATGGACAACAACTGTCATATTCCTGACTATTATGACATGAAGGAAAATGACAAACAATTTTAAGAGGAATAAGGCGGATTGCTGTTTTTTATGTCAACTGTGCAATAACCTCATGAGTAAACAATGTCGATAAAAACTATCCTCATAAAAGGTACACTTTTAATAAAACGGGCACTAAGAGGATTGGGGTTTGCGCTTAAAAGTCAATTAGCAGTTACATTACTTGAAAACCTTGGTTCTTTTGTACTTGACCGCAGTAAGAGGAAAGCTACAGCTTTTTATATATGTATTGCATTTAGCACAACCAATATTTCAAAATCTAGATGTATAAAGGTTTACTTTTGAAGTTTTGTTCAATGATTTCAGTATACTGTAAACATTCTGATCTATAATCTATTGTCATAATACTCTATTGAAACATAATTACGGGAACACTCTACTATTTAGTCACGCAAGTTCAACCGAAAGTCTATTGAGATTGGCAAATTGCTTTGCTTATACAACATCTTACAGTTAAACCCTAGCTAAAATTTGACGTATTTTGTTAGTATAATAGTCTGAGGTTGACGCTAAATCTGATGACAACTAATCTTATTTTTTTGCATGCTGTGAATAAATCTGGTTAAACAAGCAATGTTTACCCAGTTAACTCTGTTTCTATATAACTGTTTCTCTGATTTGTAGCCAAAAGATTGTATATCTCTCTGAATGTTCACATGTACTTTTATTACGGTGTAATAATCTCATATTTAATACGATAGACACATGCTTTGAAAACAAAAATTCTGTGAAATCAAACGAAGGCCTTCTCAGTGTTCTTTGTAAATTATTTTTAAATATCTGTCTACATAATGAATTTCAAGTAAAATATCAGTATTGCAATATGAAACGATTGATTGGTAAAAATAATATTTATCCAATTCTTGAACAATGCATTTTATATCATATACTTAGTTTTTTGTGCACCATTTTATTATGTGTTACACCTCCATATCGTATAATCGTAAAACAAAAACATTTACACATTTTGACAAATTATAGAATTTTCTTTAGAAAAAGTATGTAACATAAGTTTTAGAGGTGGCGTGAATCAAATGTGGATACTTAGAAATTCAAAAGATCTTTTAGAGTACATACAATCTAACTCTCTTTCATCTTGTAACAGTATTAAAACATTTGACTTTTCTACTCTTTACACAAGTATTCCACATTCCAAACTAAAAGACAAATTGAAAGAGTTGGTATTACTTTGCTTCATAAAAAAGAATGGCCAACGTAGATACAAGTATCTTGTCTTAGGGAGGGATAAATCCTACTTTGTAAAGAATCACTCTGATTCAAACAAAAAATTCTCTGAAACTGATATTATCAAGATGCTTGATTTCTTGATTGACAATATATTTGTTACGTTCGAAGGACGTGTTTTTCAACAGACTGTCGGCATTCCAATGGGAACAAACTGTGCCCCTCTACTCGTCGACTTGTTTCTTTATTATTATGAGGCTGACTTCATGCAGGAACTTCTTAGAAAGAAAGATAAGAAGTTAGCAATATCCTTTAACTCTACTTTCCGCTATATAGATGATGTTCTTTCACTAAACAATTCAAAATTTGGTGACTATGTGGAACGCATCTATCCAATCGAACTAGAGATAAAGGATAATACAGATACAGTTAAGTCGGCTTCATATCTAGACTTACATCTAGAAATTGACAATGAGGGTCGGTTGAAAACAAAACTTTACGACAAAAGAGATGATTTCAGCTTTTCAATTGTGAACTTTCCATTTCTAAGTAGCAACATTCCAGCAGCACCTGCATAAGGGGTATATATCTCCAAATTGATACGATATTCCCGTGCTTGCATTTCCTATCATGATTTTCTTGATAGAGGTTTGCTGCTCACAAGGAAGCTATTAAACCAAGAGTTCCAAATGGTGAAGTTGAAATCATCCCTTCGTAAATTTTACGGACGCCATCACGAGTTGGTTGACCGATATGGAATAACCGTTTCACAAATGATATCGGATATGTTCCTTACGTCGTAACTACCATCCCCTTCCCTTTCATGGATATGACCTACCGAATTATACTATTTACCGGATTTGTAATCACATAAGCAACACGACGGGTGCCACATGTGGCGCAGGATTTGCTTACCCTTCCGGAGCACCTGAGATCACTCCTAGTTTTTGGTGGGGTTCGTGTTGTTTATTCTTTAGTTTTCTATGTTGTGTCGTGTGTACTATTGTTTTTCTGTTTGTCTTTTTCATTTTTAGCCATGGCGTTGTCAGTTTGTTTTAGATTTATGAGTTTGACTGTCCCTTTGGTATCTTTCGTCCCTCTTTTATAATAAAAACTAGCCATTTTTTTTTATAATGCTATTTTCTTTTTGACTTTAACTTACGTTATACAGAACGAGATTCATCGGACATATTACAGCCAACGATATGTATATATCTCATGTTGTGACGATATTACAATTATCTAAATAAACATTGTTTTATCTTTTTTTTTAAATTGCGTACAAATCACTTCTTAGATTTTTTTTCGACATGTGTCCAAACTGTTCTTTATAACGCTAAAATCCATAAGCAATTTTATCTCATTGGAAATTTGTTCATTGCAAATTCTTTTGTTTTCGAACATCATTTACCATATTGTCAAACATTACATTTTCTCACAAAGGGTCAATAAATTTACGATAGATTGAAGATGGTAAATAAATTCTTTCCGATAATGTTCTTTTTTTATAATGTCAGACAGATAGTATCCATGACAATATCGTTTCTTATAGTTGTATAATGGGGAATGTTAATTAATTTATTATTTAATTTAATTATTCTTTAAGTGCTATTAAACTAATTGAAGTACATTCATAGTTGGTTGTTAAGTGTGATGTAAAGAAATCAAGCATTAGATAATGGCATGGCTATAATACAATCGTCAATCGAATGGTAATTCACTGATCTGCTGAGATTTGAAGATAACATGATAAACCGATTTAAGTCTTACATGTAGGTTAGGAAATTCTTATTTTAACACGATAAAGTCAATAAGAAGCGATTAAAATCTACAACAAGATGCATGTAGGACGATGTTCATTGTTTTTCCTCGATGCTCGATCTGCATGATCAGACAACTTTAATAGCATGTCACTTCCATCTTTGCCAAATCAAATTATTAAAGCACGAAAAGATCTTCGTCAGAAAAATATTTCTGCAACCATTAAATAAGATATTAAAGTAGAATAACACTTTTGGCGACTCGAAGCACACTTTAATGATTGAATCTTATACCTATGGACCAG
>CM034352.1:20505329-20560530 GCA_019925275.1 Mytilus edulis | reverse complement strand
AGAGTACTCAGCATATTGGCAACTGGTAAATACGGATCTTTGCTGCCTTCAGGTAAAAAGCAATACATAAACTCACTTAAAATATAGCTTTACACATACATTTGTTTTAGTAGTACTTTGTCTGTTAAAAAAAAAAAACAAAAAAACAACATACAATTCGAAAATGATATAAACATAAATATTTATTTGTTTGGAATATATTAATTGATTTGAGTTCAATGTTCCGGCTTTGTCATTTGTCATGCATATATTAGAATTTAAAAAAATATCTTTTTACAGTATATTTACATTACATTTAATGTTATATTTCTCATATGATTCTACATTTATAGGGCCAAGAGTTCGCGACTGCTCGGATTTAGACCGAAAACATTACAAAAGTGGAGTCTACAAAATCTACCCGGCAGGTGGCGCTGGATATAAGGCGTATTGTGATATGGAGACGAATGGAGGAGGATGGACAGTAAGAATATTTCGCAATAATAAGAGATAGCGGCAGCTATGGACTTCATTATGGAAGGAACCCTTTTTCATGTTTTATTATAAAAACAGTATTCCACTGTACAGTGCATGACTGGACTCGCTTTTCAGTGATTCAAACCATCTATTTGTACATGTATACGATTATTATGCCGATATGTTCTGTACTTTTATAATTATGTATGCACACATGTAATATACAGGTATTTATCTCATTCAGTAAATGCACAAACAACCTGGAGAACACCACATTATATAATGTTTCTTTTATGCACTATCACTGATTTTGAATTATAGGGTTTTCAGCGAAGACAAGACGGTTAAGTAGATTTCTCTCGAGGTTGGGAGGACTATGAAAACGGATTTGATAATTTTAGTACGGAATTCTGGCTAGGTTAGTATTTTCATATAATAATTTTACCGCTTTCATTAACACATTGATTGTCGAATAGTGCATACCATTACAGAAATCCTTTATCACTATTGTTTTGTTGAATTGTTCTTGTGGTGCCACAGATCATTGTGGATGTTGGTTGTGTGCTTATATACATGTTTTCACCCACCGTTCTCTGAATGTAACATTCCTAATTCAGTAGGCTGTATGTCAGTGGTTGTCATTGTTTGTTGTTTCTAATCTTTGTTTTTTCGTTGATTGATTTGTCATGAATCAGACCGTTGCTTTTTTGATTGAACTGCTTCATATTTGTTATGTTGATGTATTCAAAAGGTGACCAAATTCTTGTTGTTATACTCTTTTTTGCAGTCTGTCTTTAATTCGACTATATTGGATAGGTTTCAAAACGACAAATTATGTTTAATTTACTCATGTTTTATAAATCTAATATAAAAGAAGGTTAGATATAAAAAGGACCAACATTTTCATCTTAAATTTCCTCCTTTCCTTTACTCCGATTTTTAAAGGTAATGACAAACTATATAAACTAACATTCAGACGTCAGTATGAGCTCAGAGTTAACCTAGAGGATTTTGATGGCAATAAAGCCTATGTCAAATATTCAACCTTCTAGATTGGCGTCAAGTCAACTAACTACAGACTGACAGTGACGGGTTATAGTGGAACGGCAGGTACTATATATATTTATAAATAGATTTTAAATATAATAAGCTCTAGTTCAACTGTTCTTATCGAATCGTAGAAAGTATACTTGGGCATATATTCAAGAATGTAATAAAATTAAATTTTAAATACGGTTTAAAATTAATCCAGTTTTGGAGATCATGGCAATTTATACGAAGTACATACTCGACAGTTGAATCATCACTACACTCAGTAATCGTGTATAAAACGTATTTAAATCTAAAGTATGTACAAAAACGTGGCCTTTACACATTAAAATGTGTGCTTCGTATGAATCATAATTAGCTTGGTGAACTTGCGTGTAGGCACATTACTATGTAAAAAGAATGGTAATTTAAAAAAAAAACGAATATGTTTCCATGGTTTGATTGTTTGCTTTTGATGGACGATGCAATCGTTCGTTTGTAATTTGTAGAAGGTGAAACGGAAATAAGCTTGCAATTTGATGAAATATGAATGAAACAAACTGTCTTTAAACTTTTTATCTATATTTATATTTTTTGCAAACAAAAGGCGATGCTTTGAATGCGCATACTAATCAGGCTTTCTCGACAATAGATAAGGATCATGACAGCAATAGCGGTTACAATTGTGAATAACTTTACAAAGGAGGTTGGTGGTATGAAAGGTGCTATGAAGCAAATCTAAACGGACTTTATATTGGAAATAAAAAGGTTGACAAAGGAATGAGTTGGGAGACTTGGAAAGGCACTCAGTCAATGAAGACTACATCGATGATGATTCGTAGAAAACAACTCTTACATATCTAGAGTGTGTATACCGCCATTTTTGATTGTGCAATCGCAGTACAAAATAGATCTAGTTATATGCTCAAATCTGCAAATTTGGAGACGGAATTGATATCTAATAGTTAAATTGTTTATTCATATAACAAAAACTTGGTAACTTATTGTATTATTATAAATATTTAAACAAATATCAAATGTTGTGTCTTAAAAATATTTTTTCCAAAAAAAAAAAAAAAATTAAGGGGAGATAACTCTTTTAGTAAAAAATATCTACTGCACGGACAAGGAAATTTTTTATCTTTACTTATATTAAGAAAATAAGATCGGAGACACCATAATTTCTTTTAATTTCTTAAAACATATTACAAAACCCATCTTCTCACAATGTAATTAAAAATTTTGTTATGCGTACAAGTGTGTTTTTTCATGTTCAATCTTACCAAATTTTGGCGATTTTCAACAACTCATAGCTTGGAAAATAGCACGGTGGGCAATACTTTTGTTACATTTTTGAAAAAAACCCATAGCGAAATCTTCATTTTGGCAAAGTATATGAAAATTCTTTCTGAGAAAGTATATACTAATGGTCAACCTTAAAACAAATGAAGATACACCACTGTATTTAAGATATATCTTGTTATTGTTATTATTTGTTTTCCTCTGGAATACAAAGACACTTTAATGTCACAACTTGAGTTTCCCATCGACGGGAAGCGGAGTTAAATTCACTGATATTTGCGACAGCAAAATGAAGTTTAACGGAAGCCAAGCTTATGTTACGACACAATTATTTCTATTCTAATGCCATATATTAAAAATAAATTAAATTTCAGTAAATATTTTGATCAGAAAAGGCTATATCTGCAAAAGTCCGCAAAACTGTAACATCGTTTTCTTTCCGAATTAAGAAATAAACACTTGACCTATTGATACGTTTTGTACGCTTCTGAATGGGTTGAATATATACACATAGACGTTTTTGTGCATACGATGTGATTTTTGTCTTTATTTTAAAAAAATCACATACTCAAACAAAAATCTAAATTCAAGATCGGTGCCTTCCTTAGTTATGTACTGGATGAACCCTTCAAAATATTTGTCAATTAAAACTATCGTTCGACATGCACTAAATGCATCAGTATAACACTATATGCCGAAGTTCATGTCCTGCTATCAGAAAAAAACAGAGAGTAAAAAAATCCAAAAATACATTTCATTGTACATGGAAAAATCAAAACGGTAAGTAGTTTCTTTTAAGCTTATGATTTTTTTTATTTCACCTTGGTATATGTCACCTCGTTTTAGAATGTTTGACTGATGATAAACAATTTGTATGATTCTCTTATAGTAAACGGTTAACTTTGGTGCTTTCAAGTATTATTTTGCATTTTCATCTTAATAGCCAAAATTAACCACACTTTCTTTTCACCCTAACTTCTCTATTAGGTTTGACCATTATTTACCATTATATTAAACCTATCCAAACATTCATATACCAAGTAACTTTATGTAGTATCCATCGGGTTGCATTAAGCCATGAACTATTATAGACAGTAGAATTTTCTGTTAAAAATGCTAACAAAAAAAACCAGCAGGGACGTTGTAACTAAATGAAATACAACATCAGGCAAAGATATTCCCAAGTGACTATGATTATATCGAAATCTAGTTTCTTTACATGAAATTGTATTGACACGTCAATTCATATTTTAATGCAAGTAAATCATGTATTTTTTCCGTTTATTGTTTTGTACATAAATTAGGCCTTTAGTTTTCACGTTTGAATTGTTTAACATTTGACAATGTGTTTGTTGCCTTTAAACAGATTACTTAGTGGTTTTGGGTTTGGTAGTTGTTAATACCTACGCTGACCTCTAATAAGTTATAACAGGGTTTGGGTTTGTGTTCTCGAAAAATTAACATGTCTACCCTTCATACATTTGCGTTGTCTGTTTTGTTTAGCACTTTTTGCAGATAAAAAATTCGGGTATATACAGATATAGGTCTACATCATTTTGTGTAAACCTGATTTATAAATAAACTATTTTGATTAACGTATATTTTTCACCCCTTTCTACTTGTTATTTACGACACACATTATTTTTAAATCAATATCTCGTGGATGATCCACTTGCATCGTCCACGGATTTGCACGAACTCCAGTTGCAGCGATTAGTCAATTCACAACTCGTGTGGCCGTAATATATTTTGTCACGTTTTCATATAAAGCGAAGGTAGCACACATCCTTGGCGTTATTATTTTTGGGGTTTACCAGATTTCGGCCTATCCTATCCTAGCTGTGCAGTTCCAGTTTGTCAATATCTGTAAAAAGTCTCCAAAAACTTTTGACCTAGTCCTATGCACATCAAGTCCATCCGCGACATCAGCACAACTGATTCCGGCATAAACCCTCACAATAGCTCTCTTGCGGTCATTGTCTCTAAGGACTGGTAGACGCCCATTTTTTTAAAAACGTTTATGTATTTTCTTACCAATGGCGTGTCTGAGAACGTCAGTGAAAAAACAATTTCAAATTTCATTTTTAAACGTATAGGTAAAGAATGTTAAAACATGTATTACACGTGTAATCAACCACCCAGAAAAAGTGCGACTGTTTAAAATTACCAGTAGACCTAAAGCTTATATCATTGATTTTTAGATATTTTTTTCCAGAAACGAAAATAACGGGAAAAAAATGGAAAAAAATGTTGACAAACTTTTTTGCTCATCAGTATAGTACCTTAAAAACGGGATTACATTACTTGCAATACTTATATTAGACATGATATCAATTCAATTACTTTGTTCTTATTAAATTAGTTTGAAAACATACATATAGGTGCTCGTTTGTACGTTAAATGATTATCATTGTTTTAGGTTTACTGCAGTTCCTTGAATACTTTAAAAGGTATAGAAAAGCGAATCAGTTGGCTATAGTTAAATTATTATCCATAAAGATTTTTAGTACAGTTCATGATATTCAACCTTTACTTCCTTTGTAAATAGTGCGTGTGGACTTTTTTGTCTTTTCTTAGATTATTGTTTTATGTCGAAGTATTGTCACTTTCTCTTTACGCATTTTAAGTTTAAAAGTCCATACGGTATGTACCGACTCTTTTCCCGAACTTATTATTGTATTAGTTGTAAAAGTCAATATGACATAAACTTTATCTACGTTTGAATTACAGTCAAAATACCATTTGAAAGCCTATGTTTAGCACTCAAATGTCCCTCAGATGAATCCAACGTCTATACAGTTTAAATGTTTGTTATTCTCTATGTTAATGGAAATGACTGTTTTTAAAATCAATCATTGGTGCTATAGGCTTGATTAGCAGTATGTCAACTATTGTTTCTATTTACTACTGAAAATTCAACCTTGAAGGAAAATAGTAAAAGTCGGTCGACACAGTTTTGTAAAAAATAATTCGAATTTGTTAATTTGCCATACGGATGCGTGTTAGCGCCTCACACTTTGATGTATGTCTTCCTATGTTTGCATTAAAACTCAACCCCTTCCGTTCTGACGCAAACACAAGAAAAATAAGAAAACACAATGTGTTTGTGCCTATCCGCTTTCTTACATTTGTGTTTTAACTTAACTACTTTTTATTATATCTACCAATAATACAAACATATTTACAATTCTACATAGTATACGTAGGTTATGAAAGGAGTTTTACCTATTGTTGTCCTAGTTGTTCCTATTCCCTAGTTATGTCGACATAGAGTATTTACATGTTGTTGTGTAGGATTGACGTACTTTGCAAGTCGTTAATTCTTAATTTCTACATATCTCTTTTGTAAATTTGTTTTAGCTCAGCCATTATATTTTCTATACAAAAGTCATGTGTTTAGATATCCATCTTCCTTTCGTAGGGCAACAATTCAAGAACATTTGGTAGTATTTTAGAAAATTGCTATAAATATCGGTAAATAGTTATCAAAGGTAGTACACTCTATTAGAGTTCATGCCAATGAGACAGTAATATAATGCAGTTATACAAACAAAATACACTACACAAAATTACAAATGTACACTTTCAAATCACCCTAAATCTAGAAACATGTGTCTATCTAAGTTAATCTATTATCTTTGTTTAATACAATCATTTGTCGAAGTACAAACCTTGCAAATGCCCCTACATGTACATTGTGTACTTTTAACGAAGTAAGAATGCGAGTAGTCCTTTGAGAACCAAGTGACTGTCACAATTCTGCGCTTCTTGCTCAAATAAAATCGCCACATTCTTTTCGAATAGATGTTCAAAAACCCAGCGTCTTTAAGATATATGATGAACTCATGAGAGGACTGTTTCATACTTTGTTTTTAAGTTTAACCTTAACGTTGACAGTGATTGTTGGGTAAAAAACAACAAGAGTTTAACTATTTGCTAAACTTTTTACAAAACTTTGTTTACTCACTGCGATACAAAATTTGTTATATCACTGGGATACATTTTTTTTTTTAAATTTTCGTTAAATATTTTTGAATTTTTGTTGAAAAATTTGGTATATGCTATCTTTTTTCTTTTGCTAGAAAATATTTGATAAACATATTATTACATGTCATTTTCCATAAAGTCTGTGGTATTTGCCCACGACCCATATCAACCCCTCTAGCTTCATATGGGAGTCTTGGAATGATACCAGTGCCAATATGGAAATGACATGTACTAATCTACAAATATACACTTTCCAACGTTTTGTGAACCTGTTCGTTTATTTTCGTAATTCATTTTTTGCCATGGCGTTATACATTTTTCTTCTACCGAGTCCGATGTTGGAATAGCAGTATTTTTGTCTTCGAGTGTAATTAGGGCTAAAAATGCAATTTTGATAATCAAAATACATCCAAAAGACTACCGGAAAATAAATAATCCTTTTAATGGCAATACAATTTGGGTAATACGTTGACATGCTTTTCATATTTTCTCAAGGTGTTTTAGGTTATTTTTTATATTAAGCGTCTTTCATGCTTGTTTAACCATGAAAAGATTTTAACAGAAAAGAAAGATTATAGGTATCAATACATGTCGATGACACAAAATATTAAGTTTATGCAAAGAAAAAGAAAAATAAAGCAAAAGATCATCTTTTTTATTTCTGTTATTCATCCTGAAGTCACAGTAAGGTCTTCAACACAGAGCAAAAATTATTACCGCTGCATTTATATGTAAAACGGCCCCTGACATCAGTTTATTAACAAACAGGTGATCACGCCACAACTGTGAATAGAAGAACAAAGCCATGATATGATATCAAGAAAATAAATCTGGCATAAAAAATCAAACAGTAACAAAGTGACAATCACATGGAAGCGTGCAAAACAATACATTTATACAACCACCGGGACACAACGAGTAACATGTTAGATAACTTTGCATACATGTTTATATGGTATTAGATAAATAGATTTATCGAACACATGTCATATTAATATCTGTTTGAATGGTTACGGATCCAGATAAAACTAAAAACGATTTCTTTAAAGGACAATATTTTTATGAGTTTCAGAGATTATATAATATTGTACTGGCATTTGATACAGTCATCAATACATGTAGGCTTTACTTGTCTCTTGGTTGATAGTTTTTATCATTAAAAAACAATGCATCAAACACATTCGACCAAATTAACTGACATTAATAGAGACCCCAGTGATAAATAACCACTGATAATACACATTAAAACCTAAGTTTTGAAACTATGTGCACTTTTATGAAGAAAACAATTCCATTTCATAATTGATTTAGAAGTTCTTCTAAGGCAGTTTATTCACTATATGAGGATATAACTGCAGTACGTTATACCGGCGTCACACATCAGTGTATAGCTCCGACGTACGTTAAAAAATCAACTACGCTGCTAATACGCTAGTAATTTTGGTTCATTCAACCTGTCAATCATATCTGTAACGTGTGCACAACGAGCTTTGAGCGTGTATTGGACGTACGAGAAGCGTACCTAAGGGTTAATCGGGCGTTCAAGAAACGTATGGTTGCGTATGCATGGCGTTTGCCTAACGTAGATGGAATGCACGTTATGAAGGAAACAATTTTCTTGAACGTTTTTGAGACGGGGCTCGGTCGTATCTTGGACGTTCTATTATGGGGTGTTTGTTACAAACACACCTGCATACGTTTTAGTTAAAGTTGAACTATCTCGAAGCGTATAAAACGTGCCCTGAACGTGTCTCAAACTTATCTGTAGCACGTTCAACGCGCTTGTAGCGTATGTATAACGTGCGTGTAGCGTACAGGTATACGCTAGACACACGATTAATCTGTATGAAATTATTTATGCTGCATTAAAATTTCCTCGAGTTGTAGCGTCCACCAAGCGTATACCTTTGCATTTTTACGTACTGTGAAAGTACTTTTATTCGTGGGGTACCAATTTTCGTGGTTTTCGTGGATGACTTTATCCACGAATTTAAGTGTCCAACGAAATAAAACAACCATTGTCCAAATCAAGTCATGGAAAGATCCCCATCGGTAGGTTTGACTATTGATATGATCTAGAGAAATATTGAATAACGCCAAATCTGAGAATACTTTAATAGCAGTCACAGAACTACAACCGTATGCAGGATTATACCCATTTAATCTTTAATAACCTAAACTGTACAACTGTTGATCTTTTTATTCTCATAAAAGATATTTTTGATCGACGAAAGTCAGATTTCCGGTATTGATATGCCAGTATGATAAAGTGTTCATTTTATATCCTCATAGTTCTCGTACATATGGGAAATAATAATTTCATGCTTGGGTTGATTTTGATAAAAATTATTTGACAATTTAAGGTACGTTTAAAGCATTTGTTTATGTTACTGTTTTCTTTAGGTGACATATTTATGGCCTAATTAACACCTTTGATGGTCTTTAATCTGTTGATCACTTTATCATGGGTTAATTAGTGTTATCACTACGATTTACACGGGTCAATGTTTACTTTGCAATTTCCTTCAATCAAGACTATTTGTAACCTTCGTTTCGAAAGGCTTTAGTTTTTCAATTATTTTTTTTATTAGAAAACTAAAATCCACGAATTTAAAAACCCACGAACATGTTAATATTGATCAAACCACGAAAATTGATACCCACGAATTAAAGTACTTTCACAGTACTCCAAATTATGCAACGTGCGTTTAACGATTGATAAGAGTTCCTCTGGCTTGCAACTAACGTATACCGACGTTGTCAATTTTGTCTGTACGTTTGGTATACGCCGGTCTATACACCAATGTGTGACGCCAGCATTAATTAATTAAATAGTGTTGCAACACTATGTATTTAAAGAGTGTACACACATATAATTTAAATAGAAATATTAATTTTGTAGGTAAATGTAACAAACATTTTGATAATTGATTAATAGCAGTTCATATAATGCCTATTTTTGAAACATATTGAGCATGCTATCCGAGTGGTGTTACAATGACTAAAACCTTGTCATCTTAAGAGATTGATAAACTGAAGACAAGTATCAGAATATGTTATATTAGTCTCAGTGGTCAAAGTAATTCAAATATCAATATTTATAATTTCAAAAAGATATTAAAGCCCCGGCTGTTACATGTATTTCGATAAATGCATTCCTTTTTGTCTAAATTTAAAAAAAAGTACTTCAAGGTTATTTATTCAGTAGTCATCAATACAGATTGGCTTTACTTGTCTCTTGGTTGATAGCTTTTATAATTGAAAAGCAATGCATCAAACACATCCGACCAAATAAACTGAAACTAATAAAGACCTCAATGATTAATATCAACAGATGATACACATTAAAACCTAAGTTATGAAACAGGGTGCACTTTTATATAAACAAAAATCAATTATTGATTTAGCAGTTCTTGTGAGGTCATTTTTTACATGTATGTTATCCCTTTAATGATCATATCAATGCAATTTATAATCTAAATATATAAGTATGTTCCAATGAGTGTTGCATGTGTACTTTTATATGTCCAAGTCTTCATATAAGAAGTTTCTGTGAATTAAAACGACTCTCAAACATGTGTGTTAATTAGGTGGATGCTCTTTTTATAAGTGCAAAAGTGCAAAAGTTTTGTCATGGACTTAGGCGTGTTGTCCTTAGACCTTCATTTAAGTTAAACACTTTTTGTAATTTTGTTGTCATTAATTTTTGTTTAATCTTTATCTTCGGGGGTATATTGTGGTACACGGTCGCGTGACTTCTGTTTACATCTCCTGTTGTAATAGTAATATTTTAACATACTCTAAAAATTAGTGATATACATGTATATGAGAGACAGTTTAACAACGATCAAATACGGGTTAAGAATTCAAAAATGTTTTCGGATATTATAAATCGTTTTCAGAGTACAAATTTTGCAAGATCATAACTTAAAAAACAAATATTGATGATAACCTGGAAACAAATAACATGTTGATGCCGGAGTTTCAGGGCAGTGGAGTTTATGTAAACAGGTTTCTAAATTAAGAAGTTTTAAAATCCAATATCAATCACAAAGACAATCTTATTATTCATCCAATGTCTAAATTGAAATGCAGTTTTGATTCTAATTTTGTTTTTAAAACAGCTTATTTTGGACCTTGAAACAGCGAAATTTGTTTTACCAAAACGATATGACGTAAATCAGAATATTTTGGTGCAGGCACGTTTACAAATATTACAGATTGAGAACAAATTACCAACAAATGAAATAGGTAGGCCATGTGGGATAAACTTCTTGGCAGATAGGACTGTCAATGAAAAACTAGAGGCTCTTAAGAGCCTGTGTCGCTCACCTTAGTTTATGTGCATATTAAACAAAGGACACAGATGGATTCATGACAAAATTTTGTTTTGGTGATGGTGATGTGTTTGAAGTTCTTACTTTATTGAACGTTTGTTACTTACAAATATCTCTATCTCTTTCCCCATTAGTAACAGAGGAAATTATTTTGTAAAATTTTACAGCTATTTACCAAATTAATGAAAATTGTTAAAAATTGAATATAAAGGGCAATAACTCCTTAAAGGGAAATCACACTATTTAAACTACTAATAATAATTCATTGAAATTTTGCATTTAGACAGATCATACTTATTTCAATATTTTAGGCGAAAAAAAAATTGGGGTCACCGATGTTGTTTTCGAGATATGACGTCATCAAAAAGTAAAGAATTGCGTTATACCGTAATATAGAAATAGCGCTCAAAAATTTTAAAAGAAGGCAAAATTATTGAAAAACGATGTTTAACTGGTCTAACTAAAACAGTCAATTGTAACTTTTATCTTATACACATTTATTTTTTTTCAGTTTCCTTATTTTTTAAGGCCTTTTTACATTTCCCGCCATTTTTAATTGCCGTTTATTATAGATTTTTCTTGAAATAAAACAAATCTACTAATGTTTTTTCCTTCAAACTTCTGCATTAGTTGCAGCTTCAGGGGAGATTTTAAAAGCATTAATAAAAAAGGGGGGTCACCGATGTTTTAAATCCGCTACAGTGGAAATAATCTTATTATCAATTTTTGGCGGGAATTATAACTTTTTCTCTTAACGTTATAGAACGACGTTGCTAGCATAGCAGCATTTCTTGCAATGCTTGGAACTATTGGGTTAAATTATATATATATTTTTTTTTATATAATAATGTTTTTTTTTAAGGTATTTTGATTATTCATTATTAAACATACAGTAACAGTTTACAAGGCCGTAACTAGGCATCTTATTTTAGTGAGGCAAAATAATTGAGCCAAGCAAAGCGAGGCGAAATTTTTTTTTGGAGGGTATGAAATGAATGGTGCAAAATCCTGCATTCTAGGCATTTTTAGAGAGTTTGATAATGTTTTGAATTTGTACACTTTTTATATAAATTTTTCATATTTTAAGACTTTTACTAACACCAAATTTTTAACAACTTTATTTAAATTTATATGTAAGATAATCATCCAAATATCACTGATTTGAGTCTGCTGCCAGAACATAAAACAAACATCGATTCAGTAGAGTTTGCCACATTTTTCTATGGCCGGTTCAGTCAAATCGTTTCAGAATCATGATTTGGTCTGCTGATATCCTTATCGCGATTAACATGGAGCATGGCAAGACCGCACAATCTCTCGCCACTCATGTATGCTCTTTTCCAAGTTTTCAGTCGTTTCAGGGCAGTCTGTGTTTCTAAAGGTAGTACATTATCATCAACACAATGATCAATGTCTTCTTCCAATTCCTTCTCCATCAGCAATTCGGTAGCAGCTTTTGTTTGCAAAAGGGAATTAAGCTTTCCTGTAAGCACCATCATACAGTCTCAGTTACAAAATATTAAACTCGCTTTTATGCTGACAAAGAGTAGACAAACTAGGGATAAAATGAGATAACATACATGTATATGATTCTATTTATAGAGTAAGTATATATGATATGGGTACAGGGGAATTGGAATGGAGTTTTTGACGTTTACATGTAGTTCCGTAATTTCAAATTATTTCTGGAAATAGCTTGTGGTATTTTAGTTCCAGAATCTATAAATTTAGGGGTTAGGGGTTGTAGGCGTCCGATTCCGAAACCCCGAATATAAAGAAACAAAATTCCGTAGTCCCGAATATGTAAAGACAAAATCCTGTGTTAAAGGTTCTACCATTCTCAATAATATCAAATTGGAATATGGAATATTTTTTTCAATTTTTAAGGCCAAAGAAACATGGGTAAAAACTAATCCATGCATTCATGTTTCATATTATTTATATTTTATTTATCTGTAAAGAGAAAGATTAAAGTTCGTGAAATGAATACGCAGATAGGACTGCCCCCTTGCGATGCCCAGTACTTGATTTGTCAAAAGTTGGTGAAACGGAGAAATGAATACGCAAACAGGACTGCCCCCTTCCGAAGACCAGTACTTGATTTGTCAGTCTACTTATCGTTTTTGGATTGTTCTAATGAAGTTATATGCAATACTCAGACTCTGTTCACAAAAGAAATAGTTTACTAGAATTATTCCTCCAGAGAGCCTGTTTTTAACTAAAGATCCATGATGATTATCGTTACTAGGTTAAAGTGTAATCGAGAAACATCACCCGTTGAGATGCTGAGTTATATCCAGAAAGAATAGTTTAAAAGGAATGATGACAAGTTATAGCAATTAAGGTTGAGACAGAACAACAAATGACTATTATATTTATATATATGTATAAAAAAAATAATCCGTGTCGAATTGCCTCACTTGCCTCAAGGGTAGTTACGGCCTTGAGTTTATTAAAAAGTAATTGTCAAAGTTGGAGTCATCTAAATTTCTTAATTGCATTTGTTGTATAGGAAAAACTAATGTGTGCCTCATGCCGTATTAAAAAATTAATTTACGGCTTGCAGATTTAGAATCTTCTACTTCGGAAGATTGAGGGTATCTGGGCTGAAAAGTAACACGTTCCATTTAGACTACAAACAGAATAAATTCACTAACTTGTCCATTGCACCGGGAAGATTAAACCCGAAATGCCGTGTTTAAAAAGCCACAAACTCGGCACTTTAAAAAAAAAGAAGCCCTCAATGACACCGTTTTCGGAAGAAATTTAAAATTGGCTAACAGTTCTGTTACTACACAACGCTCCATAATCGACACAAATTAAGTTCGAGTTCCAGTTTTATCTTGATTTCGAATATTTTTCCAGTAAGAATTCTAGTTTAAGCTCGAGTTACACTTAGAAACTCCTTCAGTTATTCTGTTAGATAGAGTAAAAATTCTGGTAAGAGTTTAAATTTTGAGATCCGATGAAATTAAGAGTAAGAATGTGGTTTCTATTTTCTGTTGTTGCACCTCTTTTTGTTTGAATGTATATTCTTTTATCACATTTATCTTTCATCGTGGTAAATGCACCTATTTTTGCCAATACTGATTAATGAGGGGGAAGGGACCCTTTTCGGGACGTCGGGATCAAGTGTTTTTAAGCTCGGGTTTCGGGATCCGGGATTTTTTTTTTCGCTGTTCGGGATGTCAGGATTTTTTTTTTTTTAATTTTGGACCTCGGGATTTCATGTTTTTAAGCCCGGGATTTCGGGATCAGGACCCCTCTGAACCCCCCCCCCCCCCCTTTCCCAACCCCTCATTAATGATAGTTAATTTGAAAATAATTAATTGAATTTCTGTGCCAATATTTAAGCACTCTCTGATATATCATGTTGGCTATTTTTGTTTAAAGAACCAAAGAATAAAGAGTCAAAAAACTGGATGTCCTTTTCAGTCACGGTCTCCGACAATATCCCTTTATCACTGTCGACAGTGATCTAAACTCGAACATACATCTGAACTTTTATTACTATTTATTAATTTTTTAACCATTGTTTTCTTGATTTTTGCAAAACTTTCAGTGGCAAATATTACATGAACATCAGCACAAAACATTTGTCTATATGAGTGGAATATTCTTTCACCAGACGGACCATTAATGTGTTTGTTACAGTTAAGCAGTACTCTGTGAGACATGTGTATATCTCTACATAAATACATGTGTAGTACGTGTTGAATTATTATACGCCCGGTTACGGGACGTATTATGGTACACATCTGTCCGTCCGTCAGTCGTCAACATGTCGGACATTAACTCAAAAACGCTTTAACCAATTGGCATAAACTTTAAAGAAATTGTTTATCTATACTATTAAACGAGAAGACCTCATTTTGGGTGTCTCTTCTCTTCTTTCCCCAATAAATTAATCATCATGCCTCTGTGTCCTATAGGTACAGTGCATAGTCGCATTTGTCATCTATGCATATGAATATTCAGATTCAGTTGTTTTGGGAGAAAAACGAGAAAAAGGTGTCCGGATAAAGTGTCCGTCATTGGACGAAATTTTAAGTCAGGTTAGACTTCCGGTTTGCGTTTTTCTGTATACCTTGAACATACATATACTACGAATAAAGTGCATTTTCTATCTGATATCATTTTTAAGTTTTCTATCCACGGCGGTCACAGAGTTCATTAAATAGAGAGGGTCTGTATAATATATCAATGACCGCCGTGGAACGATTAGTAAACTGAGAATTGAAAGTAAAAAGCAATTACACTTTATTTATAGTAATGAATGTTCATTTTATACATATGAGCGCTAAATTATTTAAAAGAAATGGGTATTTCGGGGAAAAAAGGAGGAACCGGGCTAGAAAAACAATTGTCCTGTCCCAAAATACCTATAACGTTTGATACCTTTTCTGAAATTCTCCAGTCATTAAATCTTTTACAAAAAAATCATTGATTACAAAATAAGAAGATTGGTATGATTGCCAATGAGACAGCTCTCCAAAAGAACCAATATGACACAGAAATTAACAACTATAGGTCACTGTACGGTCGTCAACAATGAGCAAAGCCCATAAAACATAGTCAGCTGTAAAAGGTCCCGATATGACAATGTAAAACAATTCAAACGAGAAAACTAACGGCCTTATTTCTATGCAAAATATGAACGAAAAACAAATATGTAACACATAATAAAACTAAAACCACTGAATTACAGGCTCCTGACTTGAATGTTCATAATATACTAACTTTATGTTCATATTGAAATTAATAGAAAAAAAAATTGAGAATTTTGGAAATAAAGGATGAGGGATAAAAAAAAAATTTCTGTCCCTTAGTACCTATGACTTTTGCATGTTTTGTTACTATGCCTAAAATTCTCCAGTCATTAAATCTTTTACAAAATTCTTCCTACAACACTTTACACACTTTCAACCACGCTATGTATGCCCGCGATTTCGCGGGTATGTTCTAGTATCTATTGACGTGAGCTCCCTTTCTTTTTTTTTTATAAATTTTGATTTTACGTTAGCGAGTTATCCATTAGAAAAGGGGGATTTTCCAGTTTTCGGACAATTATAACTCAATATCGCTTTCATCAAGTTTCATACAACTTTAATAAATTGTTTATATCTGTTGATGTAAATACCCTTTTGATTTTCATAAATTTCTAATATGACATTGAGAAGTAATGAATCTTTCTGAAATTGTACCACAAGGTTCCATATCACAAATGAAAATCTGAAATTGATTTAAGGGGTACATGTTATTGCTCAAAACGTTCAGGAATTAGGGGCCACAATCAAGCATTTTACTAGAATTACTATTTTACAATAACTTGTGGTATGGATCTATCTAAAATTATACTACAAGGTTCCATACCACACAGGGAAGGCTGGGATTGAGTTTGGTGGTAATTACTCCAAGAGAGGAGGGGGTGGCGTTTCATTTTTTTTTTGGAAATTTTTTCGAAATATCTCAAAAAGAAATCTCCAATTGCAAAGTATTGCACAATAGATTTTTAATACCTTTGACCACATTTATTTTGTGTCAGAAACTTATATTATGTCAAAATTTTTATCACAATCCAAATTTAGACCGTATCAAGCTTTAATATTGTATACAAACTTGCCCAAACTGTCCAGGGTTCAGAGGCGTTAGATATCAAAGGAACATTTGGGAAAGATGGACGACACTTAGATCATTTCTGTCGTCACATGTGAAATAAATAACGATTTCAAATAGGACTTCACACATTTACGTCCAGTGGCAAGTTTAGTGCATATTCAAAACTAGAACATATCAATTTGACTCTGCTTTGTAAAAACCCGACAGGCTGAGCCGGATAAATACTTATATGAAATGAGATGTTTGATGAATTATTTATACATGTAGTATGGAAGACTATACTAGTTATGACGTTGCATGCATGTGATATGAGAAAACTGTAAGTTGAAACTCATTGTTTTATTAGTATGAAATTCATAACAGTGTAGCTATGGCCATTCATTGACTGGGGAAAATTAGGTGAACGTTCGTCTGTAATGCCCACTGCTCACGACGTACTTATCATAGAAATTTAAACTGTGAGGTCACCAAAGGTTCTAAACGCCTAAATAAAATAATTAAAAATACTAATCAGGAATAACCTTTGTAATTTGAAAATAAATAAAAATGGCCTTCAACACGGAGTCTTGGCTCACACCGAACAGCAAGCTATAAAGGTTGAATACTTAAAATTCTTTACTTGATTTTTTGTTATGGTTTGACCATCAATTTTCCTAATATGATATCGCACGTTCTTTCAGATTTTTTTTTTTACTTAATTGGCTTTAAAAGTTACAATGCATGATGTCGTCTGTTTATGTAGTTCATATGTGTTTTTCGTTTCTCGATCGTTGGTTTTCCCGTTTGAATGGTTTTATACTAGTAGTTTTGGGGCCCTCTATAACTTGCTGTTCGGTGTCACAGGCGCTTGGGTGTATGATACAGATTTTTTTTTGGGATTTTTTTTTTTGCTGATTAAAATATTAAATTTTCTATATTTATAATACATATCTATTCGAGTGTTTTAAATGACCCAGAGAAAATACCCAATTTTACTATCCATACTAGTTTCTTAGTATGGATAGTAAAATTGGGTGTTTTCTCTGGGTCGTTTAAAACACTCGAAACTAGGTGAAACATGCACAGAAGTGATAGATATGTATTATAAATATAGAAAATTGAATATTTTAATCAGCAAAAGAAAAAAAAAAAAAAGTCTGTATCATACACCCAAGCGCCTGTGACACCGAACAGCACCCAAGCGCCTGTGTTCGGTGTGAGCCAAGGCTCCGTGTTGCAGGTCGTACCTTGACCTATAATGGTTTACTTTTATGAATTATTACTTGGGAGGAGAGTTGTCTCATTGGCACTCATACCACATCTTCCTATATCTATACATTTTTTTTTCAACAAAAGAATACATCACAAGAATATAAGTTTTGTAAGAAACGTGAGAAATTGTGTTGGACTTGAAGATAAGGCAAAGTGACAAATATCTGAAAGAATGAATCGTTTTATGGTATTAAACAAAGAAATCAAATGATTTTTTAATTATCCAGAACTCTTCACAAACAAAACCCACATGTATACGCATTGAATAAATAGTAGGCCATTCTTAAATGATCACACCGTAGAAGTAGTTGTGCTCTTAATCAATGAGATATTTTGTTAATTAACCCCATCAACTTAATAGTTTTTTTTACAATGGATAAACCTATTTTTTTTTATTATTATTAAATAATATCATCTCTGAACATTATTATTCTTATAAATGACACGGTTGTATGTGATGATTATAATAAATATTTAAAACAAGTTCCTTTCAAGCTTTGTAAAAAGAAAGTTTCATTTTATGTATCGGAATGTGTAACAAGTGAATATTTCAATCCCCACTGGAAGGCCTCTGACAGACTGGGTGAGCATAAAATCATAGCCGTTGACAAACAAGTTACAACCTACAAACGTTTTACTGTCGACCACACTGTTATGCAATTAGTTCTATTTACAACCCTCTTTTGAACAGAAAACTACAGATTCCGATAGCTATACGCTAACATGCTGGTACACTTGGTCTATATGTACCCCCCTCCCCCGAAAATATACGTTGAACCCTACATACTGCATCGCGGCGATACGCTGACCACTTTCGGCTATTTTTTGCCAAACATTTTGTCCATATCGAGTAGCATTTTCATTTTTGCAAGATGAGTCCATAATATTTTTGGAAATTTAGAATTCAATTAGATATTGAACATATACATCAGAAAATTAAAAAAAAAATATATGTCACCGACTTCGTTATCGAGAAAATGGTCGGAGAGGGTACTAAGTTACATTGAATATGCTATGAATTTCCAACGTTCTTAGTGTTGATTATGCATGATGATTATGTATTTTGTATTGGTAGATCCTTTTTATCATAATGGTCTGGATAGTGGGTCATTCATTTGTTAATGTCTATTTTGTGTTTCCAATACTTTTTATTCTTTATATTTTAGCACCTCATCATTCAATCTTTTTTTTGCCTTTCATTCTGCATTTGCCCATTATTTTGTATTCCGCAGGTAAACCCCAATACAATCTAGAAACTCACTAGTACAACATATCAGTTGTAAAAAATATTATATGTCCATAATCATTTCTCCTGCTTTAGTGGAACATCCCTTCGAGCGTTCGCTTTTTCATAAATTAGCAACCTTTACGGCGGAATCGAAAACGGCGACGTCATAATACAGTTACGACACTATGGCGGCGCCGAGAGCGATGCGTATAAACAATAGTGTGATTTCCCTTTAAGGGGTCAACTGACCATTTTGGTAATCTGACGTCTTTGTAGATCTTACTATGCTGAACATTATTGCTGTTTACAGTTTTTCTCTATCTATAATAGTATTCAAGGTAATAACCAAATACGGCAAAATTTCTTTAAAAATTACCAATTAGGGGGCAGCAACCCAACAACAGGTTGTCCTATTCATCTGAAAATTTCAGGGCAGATAGATATTGACTTGATAAACAATTTAACCCATGTCAGATTTGCCCTAAATGCTTTGGTTTCAGAGTTATCAGCCAAAATCTACATTTTACCCCTATGTTCTATTGTTGGCCATATTCTTCCTCAGTAAATCGAACTAACGTTTTTTTTTCATTGGGGTCAACTAGGTAAATAGTTTTCAGAAAAACGGAGTTATGTATAACTCGTCTAAACATTGTCAGGTAATAAAGAGCTGAAGCATAAAACAGAGGTTTATATGTTGTGTTCCTCTGCAAAGAACCTTTGAAAGAGTGCACAGAAGTCTTGTACGTCCTTGTATAGTCTATCTGGTTTTGGTAAATTTTTCCTACACCATCCAACATCGTCGAGTAGTTTAAGAAATATATTCCTAGCATGTTCACTTATGTCTACAGTGTAACAGCTTGTCAAATCGGATTGTTCAATTTTTTCATTTCTTCTTGCCAGTTTGTGCGAACTGCTTTGTGGTCGATGTGAGATAAGACTTCTTCAAAATGCATCTCCAAATGTTCCAATTCGTTCCACATTAAACACGTTTGTTGTATCTGACTGGGATGGTGTACAGTACAATCATAACAATATTTTATTAATAGTTCGACAATGTCTTCTCTCAGTTCAGAAAAAAACTTGACTTTATAAATACTAAGCATGAAGCAAATGCTGTTTTCACCTACATCCATTCTGAAGTTAAATGTATCTATAGTGGAAAACGAATTGATCATACTCCTTAATAATGAAGAAGTTAACATTCCAAAGAAATTCATACCAAAACTATTTGAGGTATGTTGTTCATATGATTGGTATTTGATAAAATTCCAGAGAAACAAAATATTAGCAATGTCTACGTCGAAAAACAATTGAAGAATGATACTTTATTAGTCACCATTTTTGCAAATAAACAATTTGGTTCCCATTTTTGTTGTTTTGTTTCTACACAATCGGATGCTTTCCACTGTTTTATGGTTAAGTTGCAATAGAAACAAATCACTCGATCTCCAATCCCGGTATAAAAGAATTCGTTTTGAATCAAGTGTTGTGGTTTCTGCACAATCTGTCTTGACCAATTCTTAAATGTTTTTTCCCTATCGATGTAATACATTTTCGTTGGGTGTACAGGATTAAATGAAAACATGTTTGAACATAACGAGTCTGTTTCTATATACATTTTTGTAAAAAGGATTGTCTTACTAGTATAACGTTTATGTTGTTTGCTTTGGCAAAATGTTCTATGATTTGGAAATATGCTGTTCAATCTCCTCCTCCCAATCCACAACCGATGTGATCAGGTAGTCCAACAGTTTTAACTTTTAATTCTTTAAGTTGTTCTAAGCACTGTTTGAACCAAATGATTCGGTTTCCCGAAGTATCTTTATAGGGTGGAATATTTCTAAAATTCTGATCTGCAGGACCGAAATCCCACTGATTTGAAAAAAAAACAAGCAACATCTGGGTGTAACTGATGTGGGGATCGAAAAAGTTTTACATACCAGGTTCTCCTCTGTCTTCTAAAACGGCTAAATTTTTTATGACCTTCAGCGCGTCGTTTTGAATATATATCTGCCCAAGGATATTTTATTGCAAGTTTGCTGCTCAGTTTCAAAATAAATAATTTTACATTAAAAAAGTATTTATTGATAGGGGATTAATTGAAGAATCAAAAAAGCAAAAAAAAACTATAGAGGTCAATGTCCTTGTTTTCAAGATATTAGCCATTGGAATGTTTGCTGGAAAATGTTCTCTTTTGATTTTTCATAGCTTTATCATTGACCAGTTAAAGTTCTCAAAAACAATTAAAAAATAAAGAAAATTTTATAAAACTTTTACAAATGGCTTATAATTATACATATAAAAGATTTATAAAAAGAAAAATGGGGATCCATATGCCAATTTTTTTTAAGGCATTCAAATGGATAAAACCAGAGGATTTCGAAAATCTGACAAAAATTCAAAAACATGACAAGCAAACATCCTTAAGACTCATTTTTAAATAGAATTATCGATTGCTAAAATATTAGAATGTTTGAATTTTCTGCAATATCACATTCAATTAAACATGTTCTTTTGATTTCTCCACTCCTTGCATTCAAAGCTAGCTACATTCCTCATGACCACATTTTTCACATTATATTGCTACATTCCTCGTGAGCACATTCCACGTGACCACATTCCTTACATTTTTGCTAATCCTTGCTAATTCTGTGCTGGTATGCCTATTACACTACTACTGTAGATGTAAATACATAGGAGCCCATATTAATGCTTAACTTTAATTATTATCATTATTTAAGGATTACTGCAGTTCTTTGAATACTTCCAAAGGTATAGATAAGCGTATCAGTTGGCTATTACAATGTATAGTAATAGTAAAATTATAATACCATTCTGGTTTTAGTAGACTAAGAGATCATTCTGTTCAAGTTTTGTTTCCTATAGTGCGAGTGGACTTGTTTGTCTTTTCGTTGATTTTTGTTTTTTGTCGCGGTGTTGTCACTTTCTCTTTTCACATTATAAGTTTAAAAGTCCCAACGGTATGTACCGACTCTTTTCCTGAACTCATTATTGTATTAGTTGTAAAAGTCAATATAACATAAACTTTATCTACGTTTGAATTACAGTCAAAATACCATTTGAAAGCCTATGTTTAGCATTCAAATGTCCCTCAGATGAATTCAAAGTCTACACAGTGTAAATGTTTGTTATTCACTAAGGTAATTGAAATAACTAATAATGTCATTAATGTCAAAGGTTTGATTAGCAGGATGTCGATTAAAGTTTATGTTTACTTCTGTAATTTTAACCTTAAAGGAAAACAGCAAAAGTCGGTCAAAATAGTTTTGTAAAAAGAATTCGAATTTGTTATTTGGCTATACGGAAGGTTACTAGCTCCACACACTTTTATGTATGTCCTCCTATGTTTGCATTTAAACTCACACCCTTCCGTTATGACGCAAACACAATAAAAAATATAAAAAAACAAAGTGTCTGTGCCTATACGCTTTCGTACATTTGTGTTTTAACTTAACACCTTTTTAATATATCTACCAATAAGGTAAAACATATTTTCATTTTCTTATTCGTAAGTTAAGTATTTATTAACAAAAACTCACATATCTATGGGAAACAGCTCGCCTAGACGAGTGCAGCAAATCACTTTGCCAGCACACTAAGACCGCTGCAGCATACATGTCTTACACACATATCTACAATGAAAAATAATGAAATAGAATCTTTCATATCATAAAACAATTTTAACATAATGTTTTTTTTTAAGATCTGCAGAAAAAACGTAATGAGTTTACAATAATTATAAACTTATACAAAACATGTTCACAAGGGGGAGAGAAGGGGAAATTTCACTGCATTAAGACTGAGCTTCGAATGGTCAAGCTATGAAAATGTATTTTCGATGTAAACATTTTACCGCGAATGACAAGTTCGTGCTATCATACAAAGAACTTTAAACTCTTAACTTTGTTAAAGTGTTATGCTAAAATAATTTAAATATTATTGTAAACATGAACACATGTTCCCAATATAACAACAAATCCATGTGCTATCAATAGTTTATAAATACATACATTTCTACATAGTATACGCAGGTTATGAGGGTCGACTGAAAACAAAGCTTTACGACAAAAGACATGATTTCAGCTTTCCAATTATGAACTTTCCATTTCTAAGTAGCAACATTCCAGCAGCACCTGCATACGATGTAAATATCTCCCTATTGATACGATATTCCCGTGCTTGCATTTCCTATCATGATTTTCTTGATAGAGGGTTGTTGCTCACAAGGAAGCTATTAAATCTAAAGTTCCAAATGGTGAAGTTGAAATCATCTCTTCGTAAATTTTACGGACGCAATCACGAGCTGGTTGACCGTTATGGAGTAACCGTTTCACAAATAATATCGGATATGTTCATTGCAGCGTAACTACAATCCCCTTCCCTTTTATGAATGTGAACTACCAAATTAAACTATTTACCGGATTTGTTGTCTCATAGGCAACACGACGGATGCCACATGTGGAGCAGGATCTGCGTACCCTTTCGGATCACCTGAGATCACCCCTAGTTTATTTGGTGTTCGTGTTGTTTATTCTTTCGTTTTCTATGTTGTGTCATGTGTACTATTGTTTGTCTGTTTGACCTTTTCATTTTTAGCCTTGGCGTTGTCAGTTTATTTTCGATTTATGAGTTTGACTGTCCCTCTGGTATCTATCGTCCCTCTTTTATGAGATGCTTTTTACCCATTGTAGTCTTAGTTGTTCTTATTCCCTAGTTATCACGACATGGCGTACAAATGTATTTACATGCTGTTGTGTAGCGTGGACGTACTTCGCAAGTCTTTATTTCTGAAATTCTACATATCTCTTTTGTGAACTTGTGTTAGCTCAGCAATAATATTGTCTATAAATGCGTATAGATATCTATCTTCCTTTCGTAGGGCAACAGTTCAAGTACATTTGGTAATATTTTAGAAAATTGCTATACATATCAGTCAACTCTATTACAGTTCATGTCAATAAGACATTGATATAACGCAGTTATACAAACAAAACTCACCACACAATTACAAATGTACATTTTCAAAATCTAGAAACATGTGTCCATTTAAGATAAGCTCTAATCTGTGTTTAATACAATAATTTCCCGAAGTACAATCCCTGCAAATGTCAATACATGTACATTGTGTACTTTTGACGAAGTAAGAATGCAAATAGTCCTTTGAAAACCAAGTGACTGTCAAAATTTTTCGCTTCTTGCTCAAATGAGATTGGTACTTTCTTTTCGAATAAATGTTCAAAAACACGGCGTCTTTAAGATATATGATGAACTCAGTGGTCTGTTTCATACTTTTAAAAAAAGTTAAACCTTAACGTTGACGGTGATTGTTGGGTAAAAAGAAAAATGACAAAAATACCTGATCTTCCATAATCATCCGGTTTGTTTGGGTGAGGCTCACCGTTTTTGTGTACTGTTGTCATGATATAGTTTATCCTTATTGTTATTGCTTAATTTGAACTTATATACTCATAAAACTTTACTTAACGTATATTGTTCATGAAACAAAATTTCAATTTCCTTCTCCGGCACTATTTAAGAATGCTGTGCGTAGTTTTTCTGCAAAGGTCTTTATGTCCTTATTTGCCCTGATACTATACAAGATCCAACTGAATACAAAACAAAAAATTACTTGCAGTACCAAACGCCTACTTTTCATTAAGGTAGTTCGGGGGTTTAAATTTTCGCACCGTCTGCGCATAAAGTTGCGCATTGATATCGTAAGTCATGTACATTGTCGTAATTTTCCATAACAATAAAATATGATCATTTAAATAATCTTTTTTATTCAAATACATTGAGAAAGACTTGAATAACTTTTAAATGCAATTTTAAAACTTAATAACGTTTATTGTTACAATTGTCATTGTCGAAATAGTACTTCCGTTCTAAAAATAAATATGGAACATGTTTTTGACGTAGGAGAAGAATGAAGAGATAATAACTCATATTAATCGAACACGTGAACTGCTTTTCATGAATACTGTAATGCAGATCGAAATTATAGATAACGATCTTCATTTTGGTAGCTTATGAAGCAGTTTCACCCTTGTCTTACACTAGAAAAGGTCCGACAAACATGCGAAAGATGGATGTAAACAAATCATGAAAAGGGGGAAATTTAAACTGAAAAGTAAGTACTAATGAATTGAATATACGTGCTCAAAGAGCGATTCAAGACCACTGAAAAATAATATTTAAGCGTCAAATTAGCGGAAATAATTTCAAGACAATATCCGTGTCGAACAACAAAACAATGACACCCCCCCCCCTTTTTCAGGCTGAAAATTAATTATACATGTAACCATAGGCATAGCTCATGGTATTTCTATCATGTAATAGATTTGAAAATTTGTGGACCTGAGAAATATGTCATCTGCATAGGGTTTAGACCATTTGGGTTTCTGGGAGAAAAGGTCATGATTCATGAAAGTAGGCTGTTTATATAATTACATGTACATATGCAAACAGAATTTTCTTGTTGTAAACCTGGAATATTCGAATGCGAATGCAGATGGACGTTACATTTTTGGTTAATCATGCACACTTAAAATTTAGAATATATCCCATCTATATAAAAAAGAATGTGTGGTATGATTGCCAATGAGACAATTTCAATGTATCCACAAGAGACCAAAATGACACAGACATTAACAGCTATCGGTCACCGTACGGCCTTCAACAATGAGCAAAGCCCATACCGCATAGTCAGCAATGAAAGGCCCCAATATGACAATGTAAAACAATTCAAACAAGAAAACTAAAGGCCTTATTTGTATAAAAAAAATGAACGAAAAACAAATATGTAACACATAAACAAATGACAACCACTGAATTACAGGCTCCTGACTTGGGACAGGCACATACATAAATAATGTGGCGGGTTAAACATGTTGGCGGGATCTAGACTGTATAAAATATTTATAAAAATGAATCATTTCACAAAACTACCTTTCTTACCGATGGTCTGGATGGAGGGTCCTTCATTTCATTCTTATCTAATTCTTTATACCATTTATCTCTATTTATTTTTTTGTTTTTCCATTTTTCTGTACTTCTTATAATTTAACACCCCGTTTTTCTTCATTGTTTCATGTATGTCTATTGTCTTTATTTACAAATGTATTGTGAATATTACATGCATTATTCTCTATTCTTTAAAATTTTTCTTGACCCTCCTATAATATATTTGATCCTACAGAACCTTCATGAGAGAAAAACAAAACTTTTACTACCTAAACAGAAAAAGCGGTCTTGTCATAAAATGATTTTTTTCTAAATTTAAAAGCTTGTTAGGTCTCTACACAGTTATTTCGAAGTGCATTTCTTTAACATGGTTAAAATTAATATTAATTAATAGTAACTTCTAAAAAAATAAATGGGATGTGTCCAAAGGGACACAGATGATGCCCTCGCTAGCATTTAACGTTATAAAGGGACATAACGCAAGAACTGTTAAGGTTGCATTTCTGTAAACATTGACAATGCAATTTCCCATAGGAACTCCTTTTCGGCTAAAACTGTACCACTTTTACTATGAAGTTTTGAAAAAAATCTTATCCTAGAATTGAAAGTTCATATGCACCACAATTATTTTCAAAGGTCAAAATATAGGGCTGTGCGGTATATTTTCAACGTTTATATGCCCTGAACTTCTTAGAGTTTAAACTAACGCTAATTTTCTTAACTACCCCTACAGAAAAAATCTAACAATATCATCTGTAACATTTGATCTGCAAAATAATATTTCATCCGGATAGAATTTTTCTTATCATAACCATCTATCCATGCAAGACAAGCTATGTTTGTTCAAGTGTAAAAAAGAGAATGAAATGTATTGAGACTACCCTTAATATTAAGGTAATCAATGGTGGAAACACTAAAATTAAAAACTAAAAAAAAATTAAGTGAAGTCCTATGGAAGTTGCATATATGAGATAGTAACTATATAACAAATGACAATTGTAGAAATGGTTTTGTCCATGCCTTACAATGTAAACTATGAAAATTTAAATTTTTTGTGGGAGGCACCATTTTGGATTAAATATTCAAAATATATGAAAATGGCAGGGAATTACATATAGCGGCTTCTTATCGCTACCAAAAAATACTGAAGTGCCTCCTCCCCACAAACAGACTTGAAGGTAGTTAACTATGTATAATTAAGAACCATCACAGCCTAATTACTGAACTGGATAAGTAAATGTCACATCAAGATATGCCTGTTCCATGTACAAATGTATTATTTACACCATATCCCATGGTGGTACTCCTCAGAAAGGAGATATATAGAGTACACATAAATAGCTAAGTCCTCGTTTAACATAATTGACCACACAGTCAGAATGGTAGATAAAAAAAATCTATATGCTTAGCAATTTGTATATCTACAAATGATACCAAAAAATAATCCTATGAAAGTTTAATTAATTCTTACAAATGGAAATTGCAAGCGATATGATGATGACATTTGAAATAGAGTAATGGCTAATTATAAAGTCCATGTTTTTACCATGGGAAACCCCTTAAATTAATTTGTGTATCTGCAAATAGTACCTAATTACACTTCGAAATTTTATCAAATTCCCTTGGAAACTTTTAAAGATATATGTTGATATGAAACCTCTACATGCATAAAAAATGTTTTTTTCTGAATTGGTACATAATGTCTGCATCCATGGTATGTCTTTCAGCAGCAATAATAAAAAGAAATTATTTTTCTTATATTGCCAGTGACACTTGAATTCTTTTTCAATTATATAAGATATAGACATTAAGCTTTTCTGTATGACAAAATGATCAACTTCTGTCATTTTATTTGCTGTGAAAATTCGAAAAAAGAGTTATTTTGCCTGTTTTCCCTGTTAGTCTTTTTGCACTTATTTTCAGGGGTAATAAATCTCTTGGATAGCCGGTGACCCCCAAATTTTATTCCAATTTTATAAAATAGAGACATCAAGCTTTACAGTATAAAATAATGAGCAACTTCTGTCATTTATTTTGCTCTGAAAATTCAATCACAGAGATTTTATGTCTGTTTTTCCTATATTTAGCCTATTTGCACTCATTTTCAGAGGTCAAAAAATCTCTTGGATGGCCGGTGACCCCCAAATTTTATTCCAATTTTATAAAATAGAGACATCAAGCTTTACAGTATAAAATAATGAGCAACTTCTGTCATTTATTTTGCTCTGAAAATTCAATCACAGAGATTTTATGTCTGTTTTTTCCTATATTTAGCCTATTTGCACTCATTTTCATAGGTCAAAAAATCTCTTGGATGGCCGGTGACCCCCAAATTTTATTCCAATTTTATAAAATAGAGACATCAAGCTTTACAGTATAAAATAATGAGCAACTTCTGTCATTTATTTTGCTCTGAAAATTCAATCAAAGAGATTTTATGTCTGTTTTTCCTATATTTAGCCTATTTGCACTCATTTTCAGAGGTCAAAAAATCTCTTGGATGGCCGGTGACCCCCAAATTTTATTCCAATTTTATAAAATAGAGACATCAAGCTTTACAGTTTAAAATAATGAGCAACTTCTGTCATTTATTTTGCTCTGAAAATTCAATCACAGAGATTTTATATCTGTTTTTCCTATATTTAGCCTATTTGCACTCATTTTCAGAGGTCAAAAAATCTCTTGGATGGCCGGTGACCCCCAAATTTTATTTCAATTTTATAAAATAGAGACATCAAGCTTTACAGTATGAAAAAATTAGCAACTTCTGTCATTTATTTTGTATTGAAAATTCAATCAAAGTGTATTTTTGTCCATTTTCCCTATATTTCCAAATAACCTATTTGCACTCATTTTCAGAGGTCAAAATATCTCTTAGATGGCCGGTGACCCCCATTTTTTTTTGCATTTTTTCATTAACAATATAATTAATACTTCAAAGTTAAATTTCACAAAGTATAAGAAAATTCTGTCATTTTTTTTTCTATACCCCTGAACTACCTTAATAGCACAATTTGAATATCATCATACTTCATTTTAGAAATGCTATTTTCCACTTGCAGCTGCCCTCTATCACATTATATATGTTTTACATCAAGTATGTTTGACACGGATGATAAATGATACTTTTATTATTGTTGAAATCAGATAAAATTCAGAACTGGGGCAATTTTATTTGAATTTATAGCTTTTATATTGATCAGTAATGGCCTTGTCCCACTATGACGAAATATAAATGATACATTTTGGTTAAAAGTTTCCACAGAAATATATAAATGATACATTTTGGTTTAAAGTCTCCACAGAAAATGACTTTAACATCTCGGATTCATAATCTTAGTTTAGTGACAAATTGATGGACAAAATAAAAATTCAAGGCTAAGTGTTGTAAAGCAAGATGCCAAAATGAGTTAGTGCCATTTTGCTATAAGTTTACGATTTTAATTTTGTTATTCATATTACCACATATCAGCCGTGGTGGAGCTTGATACTTAATGTCGTTTATGATATAACAGCAAAATGGAAACGTGAAAAATATATTTACACATGCCACAAAGATTCTGTCGTAAAGCAGTGTAGTAGTATAAACATTGCGCCAAAGCTAAGCTGATTTCATGAATATTAGATAGCAGTACAAAAACAGGAACATGCCCTAGACTTCTTTCCGAATCGCTTAAAAAGGATAAAAAGAAATGTTGTTTTGGGTTTTATAATTATTTAAACAAAATCACCTGTGCTTTGTATTAAAACAATATATATGTTTGTTTCCTTGGCAATGGAACTGACTTTGAATTATATTAGCATGGCATAAAAAAAAAACATTTGGACAAAAAAAAATATATTTCTATTGCCAACATGTCACGTTAGGTCGTCAATACTATGTTTAAATTAGGTAACCCCCGCCGTAGTAACACGATGCTTAATTTAAACTCAATTCACAATGATCATGTGTTAAGGGCTTTTAACAATAATTGGTGCGTTTGCATGATAACGGGTACCCACCATCAAAGAAAATTGAAAATAATTGCAATTGAAAAGTTGACATAACCTTCGGTGATTGACAATTTTATGTGTCTATTATTGAAAATTTTGTTGATGATATAAAATTATAGAGCTTTTCTGTAGTTGTTTTGAGGTTGCAAAGGGTAATAATGTCAAACCATAGTAGTTGATTGTCTTTAAGATTCATGTCAGCTAACATAATTGTATGTTTTATGTTTACTGTTCTCAACCTTGACTATCAGTTTAAAAATAGAGTTTATGTATGAGTTTAGGCTGTTGTTTGCTCTATGGTCGGGTGGTTGTCGCTTTGACATATTCACCATTTCCTTTCTCAATTTTATTTATGTAGACTATGTAATTTTCTTTGGCTTAATCAAGTTGTACAAATACTCTAATTGAAAATATTTTTTACACGTTATCTTATACAATCAAACACAACGAAATGAAATAACATTTTTTTAATAGTGCATACGGTCTTTTATTTCATTTAAACATGTGTATATTTACATGCATATATAAACCAAACTATAACAAATTCCAAAGACAAAAAGGCAAAAGAACTCATAATATTCACAAAAAAGAGGCGAAATATATCAAAGGGATATTTAAACTCATGAGTCGAAAATAGTGTAATGACAACAATCGAAGAAAAGACAAACAAGTTCACACAATACAACATAAAAAACTCAAGACTGAGCAACATTAACCCCTTACAACACCAGGGTGATCTTATTTGCCCTCCCCCGTCATATATGTTTTCACTTGTTACATTTATAAATAAGTCCGAACGGTTTCGTTTATGAAGGAAAATTGTACATTTGATTTGCTTTTTATTGAAATGTATATCAAAAAGAACTTGTAAGCAAATCCTTGATATTTGAAAGTATAATGTTCCTGTTGTAATTGGTTTATATTACTATGTGTACAGACATAGGCCTGATTCATAGGCTTGTTGCCAAATTAGGAACGAATATATAATGTTGTATTTTCTAGAACCAAAGTAAAAAGGGGGTTCCAACTATATGCTCCCATTCAAATGCATTGATCGTCCAAAAAAACCCTGACCCCCCTGGATCCGCCAATGCAAAATAAAAAAATAAAAATATACTCGAAGTAAGGCAACTTTGTATAAATTGAAAGTTTTTCCCAGAAATGTTTATCATTCCAATCTGTTGCCATAATAAGTCACGCGACATTTGACATTTAAAACCCTCTGTATAAATCGTGTATACGTTGTTTCAGTTTTATGCCAGGTTCGTTCAAAGTGTGTGTTCCAACATACATGAACAGTATATAATGTGGTTTGGTCTTGTATTGGTACTGCTTTTAACAAACACATATGCAGATGGAAAACTTACATCCACTTCAGATTCTGGTATTTATATTGATAACAAAATTGGTGTGTTTGACTGTGTAAAATTCGTGTGCTAAACGTTTACGCGTAATTAAGGTTTTCTTGAATATGTACACAATCTAAGAGTGTATCTTCAAATATAAATTTATCTATGTATTAATTTAATTTTTGTTCTTATCAGTTTTAATTTGGATGTTACTACTGTACCGAATGAGACTATTTTACTTACATCTTGATAATCAATGTCTGCTTTATTCTCAAGACATTTTCAGATTCTGGTATTTATATTTATAACAAAATTGGTGTGTTTGACTGTGTAAAATTCGTGTGCTAAACGTTAACGCGTAATTAAGGTTTTCTTGAATATGTACACAATCTAAGAGTGTATCTTCAAATATAAATTTATCTATGTATTAATTTAATTTTTGTTCTTATCAGTTTTAAATTGATGTTTTTAAGGTGTTTGCTTTTATGGGAAAACGGCAGAACGAGTACTCAGCATATTGGCAACTGGTAAATACAGACCTGTGCTGCCTTCAGGTAAAAAGCAAATACATAACTCACTTAAAATTTAGTTCAACATATACATTAATTTTTTAGTAGTCATATGTCCGTTTTTTGTGCAAAATACAAATAATATAAAATAATTTTATAACAACATACAGTTCGAAAATGATATAGACATTAAACTGTATGTGTTCGGAGTATATTACTTGATTTGAGTTCAATGTTCTGGCTTTGTCATTTGTTATGCATATATTAGAATTTAAAAAAAAAATCTTTTTACTGTATATTTACATTGCATTTGCTTTTATATTTCTCATATGATTCTACATATACAGGGCCAAGAGTTCGCGACTGCTCGGATTTAGACCGAAAACATCACAAAAGTGGAGTCTACAAAATAAACCCGACAGGTGGCGCAGGATTTAAGGCGTACTGTAATATGGAGACGGATGGCGGAGGGTGGACGGTAATAGTATTTAAAAAAGAAATAAGAAAGCGGCAGCTAGTGACTGAATTATGAAAGGAATCTGATTGAATATAATATATTATTCTACTGTACAGTGCATGGCAGGCCTCGCTTATGAATGATTGAAACTATCTATTTTTTCATATATATGATTATTGTAGCAGTATGTTCTGTATTTTTATATAATTATGTATGTACACATGAAATATGCAGGTATTTGTCTCGTTCAGTAAATGCACAAGTAACCTGTAGTACGCCACTTTTGATAACGGTTCTTTTATGTAGTATCACTGATTTTGAATTCTAGGTTTTTCAGCGAAGACAAGACGGTAAAGTAGATTTCTATCGAGGATGGGAAGACTATGTTAACGGATTCGGTAATCTTAATACGGAATTCTGGTTAGGTCAGTATTTTCAACAAATAACTTTAACGCTTCCACTAGAAAATGACTTGTAAAACAAAATGTATACCATTAATGCAATCCTTTATCAATGTTATGTTATTGTGTTGTCCTTATGTTGTACTCTTACATAATTGTCCCAGATCATGGTGTGAGTTGTGTGCTTATAAATATGTTTACTATTCCCAATTCAACTTTATTGAATAATTCCCCAATGACAAGTTATGCCACATTTACTCATTAATCATGATAAATTTGAAAAATGTTTGTTAATTTGAATGTACAAGAGGGTCAAATATTCAAGAACCAACATATTCATCTATATATTTCCTTCCCTTTATTTCGATTTTTAAAGGTAATGACAAGCTATATAAACTAACATCTAGAGGACAGTATGAGCTCCGAGTCAACCTAGAGGATTTTAATGGCGATAAAGCCTATGCAAAATATTCTAACTTCTACATCGGCGACAAATCAACTAACTACAAACTGACAGTGAATGGTTATAGTGGATCGGCTGGTACTATTTATATTTTTATATAGATTTTGAATACACTAAGCTCTTGTTCCACTGTTTTCATCGAATCGTTGAAAGTACACTTGGGCATATATTCAAGAATGTAATGAGTAGGTTTAATAAACGAAATTTGATATACTGTTAAAAATTAAAACTGGTTTTTGAGATCGTGGCAATGCAAACCAAGAACTAGTAAATCTAACATATGTACAAAATCATGGCCTTACACATTAAAATTTGTATTCGGTATGAATCACAACTAGCTATATCACTTGGGTGAACTTTCGGAAAAGACACATTACTATTTAAAAAGAATGTTAATTTTTAAAGTATACGATTATTTTTCCATGATGTGATTGTTTGCTTTAGATATCATATGGAAGATGAAAGTGTCCACTTGTGATTTGCCGAAAGTGAAACTGAAATAAATGTGCAATTTGATGAATTATGAATAATACAAACTGCCTTCAAAAATCTTCATAAAATGGATGTAATTTTATTTGTTTTCAGTACATTAATTGTTATAAAATCTAGTACTGTATATGTCTAATTAATAGAAAACAATATGATTACAGTTTATTGGCCTAACCACTTTATTCACATTTAATAATGAAATTATTTAGTGAATCAGTTGTGTTGTAGCTAATACGATATTACTTAATAGACAGTTCATTTGTGGTTGGTTTTATTTACATCGTTAACGAGTCTACCTTTTTATTCTTTTTACAAACAACAGGCGATTCTTTGAAGGGACATAATAATCAGGCTTTCTCGACAAAAGATAAGGATAATGACAGCCATAGCAGTGAAAGTTGTGCAAAACATAGCAGAGGGGCTTGGTGGTATGAAAGGTGTCATTTGTCTAATCTAAACGGACTGTATCTAGGAAATAAAAAGGATAACAAAGGAATGCGTTGGCACAGTTGGAAAGGTTCTCAGTCAATGAAGACTACGTCGATGATGATTCGTAGAAAACGGCTCTAACAGAGTGTGCTATCATTAACAAAAATGCAGACATACCACTGTATTGAAGATATATCTTGTTATTGTGATTATTTGTTCTCCTCTGGAATTCAAATGCACGTTAAACGTTTACATTTATAATGATGTTAATTTATCATTTATTTAGTATATTGTATATCCCTCTCATAAATTTGATTTTTGAAGGTTTTTTAGGCTGATAGTGCTCTCAAAGTCTTATATGTTTTACTTTTCAACTTTATAGATATGCTCATACCTGATGAAAGTTATTCTCTAAACACGCGAAGTTCTTATCGAAAGTGTATACTCCGTTTAAGCAATTAAATTGAGAATGGAAATGGGGAATATGCCAAAGAGACAACAATCCAACCAAAGAGCAGACAAAAACCGAAGTCCACCAATGAGTCTTTAACGCAACATCGAGGAAATCCCGCACCCGGAGGTGGTCCTCAGCTGGACCCTTAATAAAATTGTGTACTAGTTCAGAGCAAAAGGAATTCACACTAAACTCCAAAACATATAAATGAACTAAAATTAAAAAACGTACAAGACTAACAAAGTCACGAGGCTCCTAACTTAGGACAGGCGCTTTACCTCTAGCCAATGTAGAATGAAGAAACATATAGCAATACGCACAGTAAAACTCAGTTTGAAAGAAGTCCGAGTCCGATGTCAGAAAAGGTAACAAAAGAAACTAAGCAAAATGACAATGATACATAAATTAACAAAGGACTACTAGCAGTTGCTGATATACCAGCTCCAGACCTCAATTAAACTGATTGAAAGATTATGTCTTCATTATATGAAAATCAAGTACAATCCCTCCCGTTAGGGGTTTAGTATCATACCATCATAACATATATGAGAAGAACATAACCCGTATCATGCCAACAATTGGTTTTAGAATAATAGTATTTATTTCCGATGCAAAGAGTAAATCAATATTGATACAAAAATATGCAATCCTTAATTACCTGACAACAGTATCGTAACCATATCCTTTCCGAATAACTCTGATTAAAGGTTTGGTTAGCTTTTGAGGTGAATGCCGACATATTTGTGCTTTGTAAAGAATATTACCATAACATATTGGATGTGAAATATCTAATGTCTATATATATATATCTGTATACATTCAGTAACAAAACTTAAAATATACTAGAACACACCCGCTAAATCGTGGGCATATACAGCTTGTGAACTGTTGTAGGATGATTTTTTGTAAAAGATATTATGTATGGAGAAATACATAAAAGGTATCAAAAGCCCTCTCCCTTTTTCCAAAGTCCGATGATTGTTTCCTTTCTGTTAAATTCAACTATATTCGTGTTTCTGGCCTACGACCACAATTATTCTTCTCAGAGTCCTTTGCTACAATGCTTCTTTTGTTTAAAGTCAAATCAAATAAAAAATTTGCACCGTTTCAAACATGAAATAAACGTCACTGCTTATATATAGACCATTATTAGTCTAAAAAATATGCTTCTATGACAATTCATCAGTGCTTTTTTCTTTAAGAGTCTTATTAAAATGCCAATGGTAGGATTTGAATCATGTTTAAATGACTAATACCGACTAAGGCTAATTTGAGGGGTTGTCGGAGGGGTCCTGATCCCGATTTCCCGGGCTTAAAACCACGAAAACCCGAGATGCAGAATTTAAAGAAAATCATATCCCGAAATCGAACAATATATTCCCGGATCCCGTAAGAATCAATCCCCAAATCCCGAGCTTAAAAACACACGATCCCGACGCCCCTCTAATCTCTACCTTACTTTTGCCAAATCACTATTTTCCCTTTTAAGAATAAATGTTTATGCCCCAATTATGGGCATTATATTTTCTAGTATGTGCATCCGTGCATTCGTTTGTTCGGTCGTCCGTCCGTCCGTCTCGTCCGTCTGTCCTACTTCAGGTAAAAGTTTTTGGTCGAGGTAGTTTTAGATGAAGTTGATTTTTTGATATATATGCAAGTGGTATGACCCCTTAAATAGTAAACATTTCAAGGAAAACAGTAGTCAGAATCAGGGACTTTCTATACTAACATAAAAATTCCCTTACAGAACACAGAGAGTCTCTATATATTAAAGTAGTGTAATCGTAGTTTACATGTAGATAAACGCGAAAAAAATTTGTCCTCTCTAAGGAGGTATAATAGTTGTGATTCTTTCGATCTAAACACCTTGATATCTATTTTTCAATTTTGTTATCTATCATACGATTGATTGTATTTGTGCATGTTTCAAACCGAAAGTCTTATCTATGACTTAAAGACAGTCTGATGACGGAATCACATCCGGACTCCTTTTTTGTCGTTTTTCTCCCAAAATAACTCAATCTGAATAATCATAAGAATGGATGACAAATGCGACTATGCATGTTACCTATAGGACACAGAGGCATGATGATTGATTTATTGTGGAAGGAAGAGAAGCGACACACAAAATGAGGTCTTCTCGTTTAATAGTATAGATAGTTATAGTCTGTAAAACCAATCAGAGTTTGGCACCGACAATTAATCTTTTGTGTGGAAGGGGTAAATTATTATCGGAACAAACAGATTTTTTTTTACTTTAATAATAGCAAACTTTTGATTGATTAACTTATTTGCTCAACGTACAGTGGCGAACATTTCAATCATATGCTATGGACATACATTCTGTAGAAAAAATATAAATCAAAATCAAATGTATAAAGTTAACAATTTCAACGAGGAGGTTTAAAAACACAAACAAAAACAGCAATAAAATGATAATGTACATGCAGTAACATGTACAAAGACCACATACAAAATACTAATACTGCTTACAATTAAATACAGCAACGTTCACGATTAACAACAACACGAATGAAACTTTGCTTTGTAAGTTTTCACTAACTTTGATATGATCAAACAAAAAATCGTCAAAACATGAAAATTCTGCTTACATCAATTGAGGATAAAGAAAAAATAAGGAAATATTCACGAAATTAATACCTTGCAATATTGAATGGCTTTTTATTTCCATTTTCCATATATGCATGTATAAAGTATTGTGTTAGTCCGAATAATTATGACGTCGTCAAATTAATTTAGCCTTTCAAGACCATCATAATCATGATAGTTATTTGAAATAGTATTATGAAAATAATTGTTAATATTTGGATCTCGTTCTGATTAGTTGTATGAATTTTAAGATTATATATATATGACTCGGAGGTGTGATAGGAACTCTGAAGTGCCATGATCACGCTGAAATTTGATGGTCCGCGTCGAAGTACGATGGTCCTTTCGCTGAAGTAAGATGGGTTGGCATGACGTTTGATTATTGTGACGTTATGCAAGAAAATGGGTAAAGAGTGAACCAGACGAACTGGACACTCTGCTGAATGGATCAAAGCTATTCGATCTTGCATTCAGAAGCGCATTCAAACACTACGATGTACTATTAGCACAAAGGTTACTTACCATTTCAAGAAGCGGGATGTTGTGGATATTTTATCCTTTTTGCATGACAAATTTGTCGTTGTTTCAATAAATAAAGCCTCCAATAATATGGTCTTTATATGTAAAAACCGTTATTTGCAATGTCTCACAACAGAGCTTTGAGTAAATAGAACTTCTGGTAATCCTACATATTCTTTAACATCATTTACTAAGGACGAAATTTTACAAAATCACAAATCTGTCCTTCTTTCTTTTGGTATCAACATCAAAGAAAACGAAGAAAATGTACCATTATAATACTGGATACCAACACTACACAAAACTCCATATAAAGAACGATACATAGCTGGGTCATCAAAATGTTCGACTAAACATCTTTCAAAAGTACTGACTACTGTACAGTTCTTTCTACAATTAAAGATGAGCTTCAAAAATATTGTGACGAAATATATTCTACCTGTTGTGTTCACCAGATGTGGATTCTCAAATTCGAAAGATCTACTGCTTAATCTCCAATCACAATCTTTGCAATTTTGCAGCAACATAAAGACTTTTGATTTTTCTACGCTTTACACTACTAATCCCCATGCTCAGTTGAAAGATCGACTTCACCTTGTCATTAAACAGAAATTTTTCTATAAATATGGAAATCGTTGATACAAATTTCTTGTTTTGGGTTACAATAATTCATATTTTAAGAACCACACTGAATGTACCAGAAAATATACTGAAGATGAAATTATCAAAATACTGGACTTTTTGATCGACAATATATTTGTTGAGTTTGGAGGATTTATATTTCAACAGACAGTCGGTATTCCAATGGATACTAATTATGCACCCCTATTGGCCGATTTGTTTTTGTACTCGTATGAAGCAGAATTCATTCAGAACCTTCTAAAAGAAAAAGCACCTTGCGAATTTTTTTTATTTTACTTTCCGATATATTGATGATGTCCTATCATTGAAAAACCTATATTTGAGCCAATACTTACATCTCATATATCCCAGTGAACTTGAAATTAAGGATACTACTGATACTAGAAGGACTGCTTCATACCTTGATCTTTTCCTCAATATTGACACAGATGGACGACTCCACACGAAAATCTATGATAAACGGGACGATTTCAACTTCCGAATTATCAATTTCCCATTTCTCAGCAGTAACATACCCTCTGCACCGTCGTATGGTGTTTACATATCTCAGTTGATACGTTATTCTCGTGCATTTTCACAATATATGGACTTCATATACAGGATTGTGCTCCTAACGTATAAAATGCTCCAACAAAGTTATGAGGAGGACAGATTGAAAATGATACTCCGTAAATTTTACGGACACCATCACGAATTGGTTGATCCATACGATGTGTCTTTTTCCAAACACCTAACTAAGGACATTTTTACCACGTGTTAGATTGTTGTTTGTCATTACGTCGTCTGATCTTTTAATTACTGAACGTAACTTATTCCCGATTGTGACAGTTTTGCTGAGTGTGAATTCGAATTGCTATAAGACATATCACGGTACTTTTCTATCCCAAATTCATGTATTTAGTTTTGATGTAATATTTGTTATTCTCATCGGATCTTGTCCAAAGTTTTAACGTTTGTAGTTGTACATCTTATTATTTTTCCCTTTTTTTGTGTGTTATGGTAAAGATAATTAATCATCCAGTTCATGTATTAGATTTTAGTTTCAGTCAACGAAATTTATACGATATGTTTGGTTTACAGTTTGATTCAGAAGAAAATCGACATAGCTAGATAATACAATTAGTTATCTAATTACTACCACAATTTGATATTAATTAGTATTGTAATTTTCATTGTTATTCATAAATGTTATATCAGTATTACAAATCTAATCTTGAATTCTATACTTATTCTATCTTATTTTTGGAAATTTTGTTTAGAAATTCAAATGTGACGTCACTTTGTGCGTTGATGACATTGGCTAACTCGGCTTTGTATTTTTATGTGCTGGTTTAGGTTGTTTTGTGTAATGTATCCGTTTTTATTCTGTAGTTAGTCACCACTTCGGTATTACAATGTATCATGTATGTCTATTATATAGTCATTTTATAAAATTTACTGTTTGCAAAAGTCTGAATTATTCTAAATAATAAGAATGTTCTTACATGTATCTCAGGCAGAAAACCCTAGCCGTATTGGGCACAGCTTTTTGGAACTTTTGCTCCTCAGTACTCTTCAACTTTGTACTTGTTTTGGCTTTCGAACTTTTTTCATCTGAGCGCCACTGGTTGGTCTTGCGTGGGCGAAACGCGCGTCTGGCGTATTAAATTTTAAACCTGGTACCTTTTGTTAGCTATAATTCGTGTGTTTCTCTGTCCTGTATGTTCTCCCATTTATTTGTAATGTAGTCCTGTCATGTATATTGTCATTTTAATGTTATATTTAACATTGCCATCAAAGCAGGAGGTTTGGCATGCCACAAAACCAGGTTCAACCCACCATTTTTTTTTCTAAAATTGTCCTGTACCAAGTCAGAAAAATGGCCATTGTTATATTATAGTTCCTTTCTGTGTGTGTTACATTGTAATGTTGTGTTTCTGTTGTGTTGTAGTTCTCCTCTTATATTTGATGCGTTTCCCTCAGTTTTAGTTTGTAACCCGGATTTCTTTTTTCTCGATCGATTTATGAATTTCCAACAGCGGTATACTACTGTTGCCTTTTTTTTTCCAAAATTCAACGTTAATATCTTGGTCTGCAGATAGGCTAACCAGTGTTTGGAAGTATGCCACAATCATTTTGTACGAATAATACAATGTCTGGGTCTTAATCTTAATTTTGATTTTTTTTTCAAGTATGTTTCACTTGATTTTGTTTGAAAAATTTGATTAAGAAATAAAAATGATTAAAAGCAATCACGTTTTTGCCATATCAAGTCGACATAATTTTGTTTTCATCCTTGAGATGAATTCTGCTTAGTCAGAAAACTCGCACTATAAATCTAATTTTATTGTGCTTAAAGTATAAATCTTCTGCAAAGAGTTATGCAAAATTAAAACCGAATGGCCACTACATGAACATCTCCAGTGTTTCACAGAACACGCGTTATGTCTCGCTATAAGTCAAGCATGCATGTACGTGTTTGCTTTTATTTGTAAAAAAAACTGTTACGATATTATATAATTGGATGAATAAGTCTTGTGGGCAATTTTTCAACTATGATATGATATGACGAGAACAAGTTGTATTTGATAAAATGAGATAGGCCCTTATTAGTACAAAAGACCGTACACGCTGAACCCGTTTTTTTGCACACTTGACATTTTCTCTCACTTGAATTGATTATATTAAATTGGAGCCATCTAATCTATTTTTCTAGCTACATACTTCCGTGGATGATTATCAAATTTGATTTTTGTTTGTTTTTGTTTAACCTGAACAAAAATCAAACCCATTCTCCCAAAAGCGAAGCTAGCACGTTTACCACTAAACCACCTCATTTAATGATATTCTAACTTCAACCATCGCCTTTAGCTGGTATACACCATCATGCTTAATCGTAATATTTACGTCAATTTCACAGTTAGACCATCGCACTTCGGCATAGCTATCAACAAGTTAACGTCACAATGTTACCAACGCACTTCAGCGTTGACTATCGCACTTCAGCGTGACCACCTTGGTTCGGAGTACCATCGCGGTTCCGAGTCCTACATATATACGTCACAAAAATATGATACAGTTTGTGGTGTCCTGTGCTCTCGTTAACGGGATATGTACGTTATTATTCTGCGGTTTACATGTTGTAATGTACATGTACTATAATTAAATAAATAATAAACTATAAATTAGTTTTCTCGTTTGAATTGTTTTACATTGTCTTATTGGGGCCTATTATAGCTGACTATGCGGTATGGGATTTGCTCATTGTTGAAGGCCGTACGGTGACCTATAGTAGTTAATGTCTGTGTCATTTTGGTCTTTTGTGGATAGTTGTCTCATTGGCAATTATACTACATCTTCTTTTTTATGTATAATTAAATAATTCATTGATGCATTTCTCTGTGTTGAGTGTTTTTGCGTTTGTTTGAACTATATTCCTGTCCCGTATTGTTGTCATTTCAGCAAATTTTTTTTAACATTGTTATATAAGCAGGAGGTTTGGCTAGCCATAAAACCAGGTTTAACCAACCATTTTTCTTAAATGTCTTGTACCTAGTCAGGAATATGGCAGTTGTAATCAAATAGATATAAGAAGATGTGGTATGAGTGCCAATGAGATAACTCGCCATCCAAGTCACAATTTGTAAAAATTAAACCTTAATAGGTCAAAGAACGGTCTTCAACATGGATCCTTGGCTCACACCGCACAGCAAGCTATAAAGGACCCCTAAATGACTAGCGTAAAACAATTCAAACAGGACAACCAACTGTCTTATCTATATATATATAAAAAAAAAACGAGAAACGAGAAACACGTATGAACCACATCAACAAACAACAACCACTGAACAACAGGTTCCTAACTTAAGACAGGTGCAAACCGATGCAGCGGGTTTTAAACGTTTTAACAGGCGACAACCAAATAGTTCGTTTCTATGTATGTTGGCGTTTGTTTTTGTTGCAGTTTAGTGTTTCTGTTGTTCCGTTGTTTTCTTCTTGCAGTTGACGTGTTTCCCTCAGTTTTATTTTGTAACCCGTTTTTGTTTTCTCTTTAATCGATTTATGACTTTTGAACAGCGGTTAACTTATGTTGCCTTTGTTATATTCATTGGGTTTTATTTATTGTTGAAGCACAATGGGACACATACTGCTCCCAATCCTAAAGTGTGTTGTAATATTAGAGCTGTTGATACAAAAACTGCTACCTTTCCTTTTAAGTAAAATTTAAATAACAAACAACTTTAAAATAAAAAGATCAATATGATAGCATATTAATCTATTGTAAAAAATTGATAATATCTAATAAAATTTGTAGATTTAGCTAACAAGGTCCTTATATTTGTATTAAGTAACATTTGTTTATAGTGGAAAGTTGTTTTAACGGTAAATAAGCTAAATTTAAAAATTGCTTGCTAGTCCCTCTCTGTGATTACCTTTAGATAACTCTGGTTCATTTTCCAATCAATCTATCATGAAGGAAAGATAAATAATAAGAATTTCAATCATAGTCTTTTTCAAAAATGATGAACGGTTCTGTATATTGGTATGTAATCATTTTAAACGTTTCAAATTTATGAAATTATATTCGTACATCAATGTTTTTGATACACCAATAACAAAACTGAGTTATATTGAATTGATACATTTTGTACCTATTCAAATTTATATCAGAAACCTAAACTTAGTTCAAAATAATGAACCTGTTAAAGGGAGACAATACTCGTATAACTTTTTCGAATTGGCACATACTACAACGGAATGTCACTCTTGCATACAAATGGCACATCAATATAATTAATTAACTGTGCAATCGCGCTTCACTTTCAATGATGATTCTAAATTATAAATATAACCAAAAGTTGTTAATCTATAAATAGTAAAGACTAATGAAATCTAACCCAATGTTAAAATATTTCTTTGCATTTTTTTTAAAACTTCCTCAGTAAAATGCTTGAGCCACTTGACTTCATAGATCATAATTAACGTTTTTACACAATATTTATATAAAGTAGCTAAAGATTATTCGCATCTCAAAGTGTAAGACGCAATAAAAATCGTATGCCTGGCAAATCTGGTATGAAATGGGACGATGTTGTTGGCACCGTTAACAGCATAATTAATTTATGCAACAAAATTCCATATGCGTTGATATTGCATTGTGGTGGGAATGACATAGGAAATGTACCATGTGGTGCTCTGTTATATCACATTAAATTCATAATAGCAATTCTGTCTCGCAGGCTCCCAAATTGCTCTCTTATATTGTCAAGCATTCTTCCCAGGCGGTCATGGCGTTACTCAAGTGATGACCATGCTATGGAAGTAAAAGAACGAGAAAAAATAGGGGAGTGAGATCTTATATACTCAAACATGGAGGCTACGTTATGAAGTATCCAGATTTTGACGACTGTCATCCAGCGCTATATTTTGACGATGGAGTACATCTATCATTTATTGGAAATGATATTTTCTTGAATCAAATTTAATCAGCACTAAAAACATTCATAAAGTATCCACATTGTGTTGTATTTCCTCACGATCACCTTTAATTTAAAATAAACATAGTTCATACTGACAATGGATGAAAATACACGTATGTTGTGAAATTTGTTTGTTATATAAGCATGATAAGTGTTAAATTCGCAATATCTTTTATTATTTTGATTGTTTAAATGTTGATAAATTGATTATATAATTAGATATAACTGAATTGTCATGGGTAAATTTTGTGGCTGATTATCATTATGTACTTAAAGTCCGAATAATAATTTTGGCGAAATTTACTTCAATTTATGCAGACTATGGATAGCCCAGCTGCTAATTCTAAAATATTGCTGAATGGACCGCCCTTCAGTACACCAGCTTTGGATCGCCCAGCTGTTATACAATGATTAGTTCAATCGTCATCAACATTTTATTGATTGACAAATATTTTGGTTGTGTATCGTTGTTGTTGTTGTTTGATAGAATTTTGATTAAATGTTGCCATGACAATTCAATATTTCAAATAAAATCAGTGTTTGTTATTTGTTGTAGTGAAATACAAATCAAGGCATGGTAATTTACACCAAGTGATAACTTTGATCAAATGATATATTCAATAATAGAATTTAATTAAACGAAAATTAAATTCATTTATTGAATTAACATATACATGTATTGAGACTCGACAAATCGAGTCGTCCTTCGCTCTTATTATGCTAATTTGAGCATGTGATAGCCGAGTAGTAAAAGTCCGTGCAATTTAACGGTCACTTTTACCTTGAAAACCGAAAAGAGAGAACGCTAAAAAATTAAGACCCATCCTCTCCCACCCTTATGAATTGAACTTTGTTTGCTGCTGGTTTTATTTATATTTCAGATGCTCCAGTCTTCATACAAATATCTGTCATGGTAACATGCTGAAGCACAGTCACGCAACCGGAGCGAAATTTACTTCATTTTATGCAGACTAGGGATAGCCCAGCTGATAATTCTGAAATATTGCTGAATGGACCGCCCTTCAGTACACCAGCTTTGGATCGCCCAGCTGTGATACAATGATTAGTTCAATCGTCATCAACATTTTATTGATTGACAAATATTTTGGTTGTGTACTGTTGTTGTTGTTGTTTGAATAAATTTTGATTAAATGTTGGCATGAAAATTCAATATCCAAACAAAATTGTTATTTGTTGTAGTGAAATACAAATCAAGGCATCAATGGCGTCTGTTCGTCAATTCTGATATTTGGTAAATTTACACAAATTGATAACTTTGATCAAATGATATTTTCAATAATAGATAACAGAGAGATTGGTCTATAGTTTGGTAACATTTCTTGAGAACCACTTTTATATATAAACTGGTATTACCTTTGCTATTTTCCATTCATACGAATAAATGCACAATTGAAGTGACTTATTGAACAACAGAGCTAGGGGATAGCTTAATTCTAAAGCCGCATATTTAAGAAATCTTGGACTAATGCTATCGGGGCCTGTTGCCTCAGACGCACCAACACTCGATTGATCACAAAAATAACGATTAAAGGCATTTGCTTTATCCTTATTATCGTCTAAGTAGGTATTATTTAATATGATAGGGGTAGTCTGAGGATTTGGAAGGAAATCCAGCCAGGTTACGCAATTTGTTCCACCAATTCGTAATGGAATCTTCATGTGAATGTAATGATTCACATTGTTTTTCAAAATAATGGGTTTTTGTTAGTTTAATTAAGTTTACGCATTAATTCCTAATTTTCTTAAAGTTTGCCAAAGACTTAGGAGTATTGTATTTTTTGGCTTTTTTGTGCGAACGTTTCCGTTTACGAATTCGTCTCCTTATGAATGACGTCATCCAAGGAGGATCTTTCGTGCGAACAACAATTCATTTACTTGGTATATGCTTGTTAGCAGCATCTAGATTTTTTTGTGTAACAATGGAGACTGCATTATTTAAATTTGTATCAAGTAATGTATCCCAGTCAACTTGTCTTAACTCCTCACAGTAGCGATCGTAGTCCCCTTTTTTAAAATCCCACACCTTACGTTTAAATTGTGTGCATTTCGGTTTGTGCAAATTAAGTATTCCACTTACTGGACAATGGAACCTAGTATTTACTTCTAAAATATTTTCACTCACATCGTGATATGCAAGAATATGGATATTATTAACTATAAGGGGGTCGAGGAGTGATAAGGAATTTTCACAATAAAATGTTAGATCGGTAATTGCTTGGTGAATACCATTATCTAATAATATGTTGTTTTTTTAAAAATTATTACGGTTTGTAAGTAGTAAGTTTTCGTAGAAGTCACCCATGACCACAATACTATTTATACCGCTGTTTACTGCGTTTTCGATTGACTGATTTATATGATTCCAAATATGATATGGTAAATACGGGGTCTGTGAAATAGGCCAAACTATACTTTACGACCCTTTACTACTACTTCAACCCATAAGCATTCAAGAGTATATTGATTTCTAGATCATTTCGCCGCTTACTTGGGATATTTTGTTTTACAAACATCATGACTCCCCCTCCAAGCTTATCACCTTCTCTTTTGTTACGATAAGGAGCCTTAAAGCTTGATACAACTGAATTGTCGGATATGTTCGGCTTTAACCAATATTCTGTTAACATAATTATATCTCTATAGTACGGTGACAAATAAGGTAAATTTGAAAATTTGATGGACCGAAATACCTCCCGGCTAATTGTGGTCTTGTTTTGTAGATAAATAGAATATCCTTTGATTAAGGCATGTCGTAGAGTGCAAAAGTGGGGCAGATTTTTGAAAAATGCGGTCAAAGGGCAAAAGGGGGGATTTTAAAAAATCTCAGGTTTTAGACATTTTGGACGATTTCGCGATAGTCTCTCGTGTTAACTGATAATTTTTTTCAATGGAAGCATGCACTAGGAATGCTAAACAAATACAGATAGCCATATTTATGTCTGACTACCAGAGATTAGTGATACATACCCTCGCTTGCAACATGTAAGAAAATAAAACAAAAATCTTTATCTACGGATATTATCGACAACAAATATTATTTATTAAGATTTAGCTATGCAATAACATATGGCCACATATAAAGATATTTTTTAGAAAGTTTGTTAAAATGCCATAAAGAACATAGAGAAATAAGAAACTTGTCCATGATGTTATGAATCAAATGATGAAATTATTGGCTGATTGTTAAAACTCAAAAGGATGTTAGAACTATAAAAATTAGTCTTCATGTTTAGGACACTATAGTATATGAAGTATTTTTTTTTTATACGATATTCCCGTGCTTGCATTTTCTATCATGATTTTCATGATAAAGGGTTGTTGCTCACAAGGAAGCTATTAAATCTAGAGTTCCATATGGTGAAGTTGAAATCATCTCTTCGCAAATTTTACGGACGCAATCACGAGTTGGTTGACCGTTATGGAATAACCGTTTCAAAAATGATAAAGGATATTTTCCTTGCGTCGTAACTACAATCCCCTTCCCTTTTATGAATTTGACCTACCGAATTAGACTATTTACCGGATTTGTTATCTCATAAGTAACACGACGGATGCCACGTGTGGAGCAGGATCAGCTTACCATTTCGGAGTACCTGAGATCACCCCTAGTTTTTTTGGTGTTCGTGTTGTTTATTCTTTAGTTTGCTATGTTGTGTCATGTGTACTATTGCTTGTTTGTTTGTCCTTTTCATTTTAAGCCTTGGCGTTGTCAGTTTATTTTCGATTTATGAGTTTGACTGTCCCTCTGGAATCTTTCGTCCCTCTTTTATGAAATGCTTTTTACCCATTGTAGTCTTAGTTGTCCTTGATCCCTAGTTATCACGACATGGAGTACAAATGTGTTTATATGCTGTTGTGTAGCGTGGAGGTACTTCGCAAGTCTTTATTTCTGAATTTCTACATATCTCTTTTGTGAATTTGTTTTAGCTCAGCAATACTATTGTCATTAAATGCGTATAGATATCTATCTTCCTTTCGTAGGGCAACAGTTCAAGAACATTTGGTAATATTTTAGAAAACTGCTATACATATCAGTCAACTCTATTAGAGTTCATGTCAATGAGACATTAATATAACGCGGTTATACAAACAAAACTCACCACACAATTACAAATGTACACTTTCAAAATCTAGAAACATGTGTCTATTTACGATAGGCTCTACTCTGTGTTTAATACAATAATTTCCCGGAGAACAAACCTTGCAAATGCCAATACATGTACATTGTGTACTTTTGACGAAGTAAGAATGCAAATAGTCTTTTGAAAACCAATTGACTGTAATAATTTTTCGCTTCTTGCTCAAATGAGATCGGTCCTTTCTTTTCGAATAAATGTTCAAAAACACGGCGTTTTTTAAGATATATGATTAACTCAGTGGTCTGTATCATACTTTTTTTAAAAGTTAAACCTTAACGTTGACGGTGATTGTTGGGTAAAAAGAAAAATGACAAAAATACCTGATCTTCCATAATCATCTATATCAACATCCCAGCATAACCTGCATATTACATATGTCTTCCTGCAACGTATACTTATATTCATAACGGAACTTTTATAAAGGGGTGCTCATGCGGAAGACTAAATGAGGATAGTAGCAGGTACTTTAAAAGCATCTACATCAACTCCAGTTTGTTTGGGGGAGGCTCATCGTTTTTGTGTACTGTTGTCATGATATAGTTTATCCTTATTGTTATTGCTTAATTTGAACTTGAATACTCATAAAACTTTACTTAACGTATATTGTTCATGAAATACAATTTCAATTTCCTTCTCCGGCACTAATTAAGAATAATTTGCGTAGTTTTTCTGCAAAGGTCTTTATGTAAGAAGGAGTTAGGATTATATAGTTTAATTAAGGTCTTTCCTTTTTCAAAAGGGATTGACCTGTCTGTAGTTCTTCTGTTTATTATTATTCTTTTTCCGCCAAACTTTGACAAATTTATCCGCGTTAACCGTAAGACGTGTCGCTTTCATGTTCACACTTTGTATCGGTGTCATGAATACCTATCCGGAACTCACCCTGTGAGTCGAAATATTTTGTCGGTTCGGAGTAATCCCTCCGAAGCCCAAAAACTTTGTTATTGTTCCAACACCGTAACCGGTAGAAAAAAAACGAAGGGTGACATTTGTTCAGGACCAGACCTTGGTTCTTCATTACATTGGTAGGGCTATGCCCCTCTTAAAATTAACCGGTGTCGGTTGTCCACCAAAACTCAGAAACCGAAAGTCGTAGACACCTAGGATCTTCACCATTCATCATCAATTCATGTGACTTTGAAAAATACCTCAAGGTCAAATGTGTATGTTGACCTTGACCTTTGACCTTACACCTTGTTATGGGATAATCTCAGCAACCTAAATACTTTCAGAAGTGTTGTATAGTGGAAAATGTTTGGGTCATTAATGCGCAAATTTGTTACGTTTTGACCGAAGAGATTTGACCTTTCTGTAAGGGGCATAACTCTTGTTTTTGGTTTCTGAAAAGGCAAAATCAGCTTTTACTATATGACCAAAGGTCCTAGACCCATGGGGTCTTCAGCAAAGACATTGGGGAATAATGACCTTGACAAAGTACAAAAGGTCAAAGGTCAAGGTCATGTCCCATATAGCGAATTATGTGTTTTTGACCTTATTTAAAGGATTTTCAGTGTGTTTTAAAGCTTTTTAAGGTTGACCTTGACCTTTGACCTTACAACTTTTTAGTCGATATCTCAAAAACGATTGTACTTACAGAAATATTAAATAGTGAAAAACGTTGAGGTGGATGAGGTGCAACTTTTTTATATTCGACCGAAGAGATTAGACCTTTCTGTATGGGGCATAACCCCAGTTTTAGGTTTCTGAAAAGACAAAATCAGCTTTTACTATATAACCAAAGGTCCTAGACCCATTGGGTCTTCAGCAATGACCTTGACAAAGGTCAGGGTCATGTCCCAGCTAGCGATGTGTGTGTTTTTTTACCTTTAAAGGATTTTTAGTGTGTTTAAAGTTGACCTTGACCTTTGACCTTTCAACTTTTTGGTTGATATCTCAAAACACGGTTAATGTCGCAAGGTCAAAGGTCACGGTCATGTACTAAGAGGCAAATTATGTGATTTTGGCAATATTTAAAGAGTTCTATGTGTGTTTGCATTCCAACGTCCCAATCAATCAATCAATCAATCAATCAATCAATCGATCATTGCATGGATGTTTCCGTCTCATGTGTTTAATATGGGGTCCAAGATCCCATTGGATTCTTTTTCGCTTGTTTCAAGAGACCCTTTTCATAGTGTTTAATCAATCAATCAATCAATCAGTGCATGTTTCCGTCTCAAGTGTTTAATATGGGGTCAAATATCTCATTTGTTTCTTTTTCGGTTGATTCAAGAGACACTATTCAACGTGTTCAATTAATCAACCAATCAATCAATCAATCAATCAATCAGTGCATTGATGTTTCCGTCTCATGTGTTTAATATGGGGTCCAAGATCTCATTGGATTCTTTTTCGCTTGTTTCAAGAGACCCTTTTCATAGTGTTTAATAAATCAATCAATCAATCAATCAATCAGTGCATGTTTCCGTCTCATGTGTTTAATATGGGGTATAAGATCTCTTTTGTTTCTTTTTCGCTTGTTTCAAGAGACATTATCCAACGTGTTTAACCAACCAACCAACCAACCAATTAATCAATTAATCAATTAATCAATCAATCAATCAATCAATCAATGCATGTTCCCGTTACATGTGTAAAATACGGGGTCCGAAGTTTCATTTGTTTTTTTCCGCTTGTTTCAATTGACAATATCCAACGTGTTTAAACAACCAACCAACCAACCAATCAACCAATCAATTATCAATCAATCAATCAATCAATGCATGTTTCCGTTTCATGCGTTTAATACGGGTCTAAGGTTTCATTTGTTTTCCCCCTTGTTTTAATTGACCCTACCTATCCAACGTGTTTAATTGATCAATCCACCAACCAACCTACTAAATTTGCAATCAACCAACCAATCATTAAATCAATCAACCAATTAATCAATCTTTTCATGCATACATGCATGTTTCCGTCTCATGTGTTTAATACGGGATCCAAGGTCTTATTTGTTTGTTGTTTTTTCCGCCTGTTTCAAGGGAGCATATCCCACGTGTTTAATTGATCAAACAACCAACCAATCAATCAACCAACCAACCAACCAACCAATCATTCAATCAATCAATCAATATGTATGACAGTTTATTTATGACAGTATTGTTAAAAAAAAAGGGGAAAGAAAAAAATCTCAAACATATACTAAAAGTTCATAAAACATCGGGATACAGCTACCTCTCAAGAATTTTCCTAGAGAAAAGAAATGGCAATGCCGTAAAAATCGCTTGCTAGGTCCGTAAATCTCAGTGAAATCCTACAATAAAAATGTCAGCTCCTAGATTGAAATACTAATCTGTGTTACAAACCGGTGCTGAAAAATGTACATTCTCAGAAAATAATCCTTAAATGTGTTTTAAACTTACACCGGATCAATTAAATCCAAAGCATGCACTGCTGCTGAACTGTGATCAAAATGTCAGTTTCCTACAATGACAAAAGAAATTACATTGTGTGCATTCCGTCTCTATACATGTTTTCTGTTCAACGTCCCCACCTTAAAAGGAATAAAATTAAATAAGTTTTCGTTATTATAAACCCGCGTCATGTGATGTCTCCTCAATCTGGCGCGAGAGTCGCGCGCTGGACCTGAAATAAAATAAAAACTTTCCAAACTAAACATGAAACTTCTCCGGTAAAACAATAATATAGACCCCTTACACAAACAAACAAACAAACAAACACACACACACAAATAACAAACAGTCATGTTTTATTGTGTGTAAGAACTTTTCAATACATTCTACGTCTATTGGAACATGTATTTTACATTACAAAAGGAAAGACCTCTCAATTGTTCAAGAACAATTGACATTTTAATTTGTCCTGATATTATACAAGATCCAACTAAATACAAAACAAAATAGTACTTGCAATACCAAACGCCTAGTACGTTCCATTAACAGCACAATTTGTAGATCGTCATACTTCATTTTAAAAATGTTATTTTCCACTTGCAGCTGCCCTCTATCACATTATATATGTTTTACATCAAGTATGTTTGACACGGATGATAAATGATACTTTTATTATTGTTGAAATCAGATACAATTCAGAACTGGGGCAATTTTATTTGAATTTATAGCTTTTATATTGATCAGTATTGGCCTTGTCCCACTATGACGAAATATAAATGATACATTTTGGTTAAAAGTTTCCACAGAAATATATAAATGATACATTTTAGTTGAATGTCTCCACAGAAAATAACTTTAACATGTCGGATTCATAATCTTAGTTTAGTGACAAATTGATGGACAAAATAAAAAGAAATTTATAAATTCAAGGCTAAGTGTTTTAAAGCAAGATGCCAAAATGAGTTGGTGCCATTTTGCTATAAGTTTACGAATTAATATTGTTTTTCATATTACCCCATATCAGTCGTGGTGGAGCTTAATACTTAATTCCGTAAATATTATAACAGCAAAATGGAAACGTAAAAATGTGTTTACAAATGCCACAAAGGGTTTGTCGTATAGCAGTGTAGTAACATTGCGCCAAAGCTAAGCTGATTTCATGTATATTAGATAACAGTGCAAAAACAGGAACATGCCCTAGACTTCTTCCCGAATCGCTTTAAAAGGGTGAAAAAAATGTTGTTTTGGGTTATATGTTTATTTAAACAAAAACATCTGTGTTTTGTATTAAAACAATATATATGTTTGTTTCCTTGGCAATGGAACTGACTTTGAATTATATTCGCATGGCATCAAAAACAACATTTTGACAAAAAAAAAGTATATTTATATTGCCAACATGTCACGTTAGGTCGTCAATACTATATTTAAATTAGGTAACCGTCGCCGTAGTAACACGATGCTTAATTTAAATTCAATTAACAATGATCATCTGTTAAGGGCTTTTAACGATAATTAATGCGTTTGTATTATAACGGATACCCACCATCAAAGAAAATTGAAAATAATTGCAATTGAAAAATTGACAACACCTTCGGTTATTGACAATTTTATGTGTCTATTATCGAAAATTTTGTTTATGATATAAAATTCTAGAGCTTTTCTGTAGTTGCTTTGGTGTTGCAAAGGGTAAAAATGTCAAATCATAGTAGTTGATTGTCTTTCAGATTCATGTCAGCTGACATAAATGTATGTTTTATGTTTACTGTTCTCAACCTTGACTATCAGTTTAAAAATAGAGTTTATGTAGGCTATGGAAAGGTAAAAAATGTATTTATAAATGCCACAAAGGTTTTGTAGTAACATAGCGCCAAAGCTAAGCTGATTTCATGAATATTAGAAAGCTGTGCATAGGAAAATGCCCTAGACTTCTCCCCCAACCGCTTAAAAAGGATAAAAAAAAATATGTTGTTTTGGGTTACTTGCTTATTTAAACAAATAAAAATATGTGTTTTATGTTAAAACAATATAATTTTGTTTCCATGGCAATGGAACTGACTTTGAACTATATTAGCATTGCACCAAAAACTAACGAATCAACTACAAATGTATTTAAAAAAGTGTAAGGAATTATTGAAAGAGATGGACTTCTAATACTGTGCATTTTTTTAGATATGTACTAGCGTTACTGAACCTATTTAATTGAATGTTCACTAGCGACATTAAGCCAATCTGGTTTTTATTGATACAGAGTCGAAGTGGTAAAGGATATGTATTTATTATTGATGTTAAATAATGTGCAAATAAGACGATTTGGATTGATTGATAATGAGAAAACTTTCCCCAAAGACCAATTTTACGTAGAAGTTAACAACTTAAGGTCGTACGGCCTTAAACAATGATAAAAAAAACATCAGCCGATTTAATGTCTGATATTTTCTAATCAAATGTACACTTTGCAGACATGGTCTATTGCATAGAACAACATTTCATTTAGAAAGAGTTCTTTAACCAATCTGTTTCTTTGTTGATAAGTGCAAAATTGACAAAAACAAATATTTTTCTATTGCCAACATGTCACGTTAGGTCGTCAATACTATATTCAAATTAGTTAACCGTCGCCGTAGTAAAACAGGCCAACTGTTTCGATATTTAAAAAAATGTTACTCTACTTTTCAACGATGCTTAATTCAAATGCAATTCCTACTCATCTGTTAAGGACTTTTAACAATAATTGATGCGTTTGCATGATAACGAGTACCCAACATCAAAGAAAATTGAAAATAATTGCAAATTTAAAGTTGACATAACCTTTGGTAATTGACAATTTTACATGTCTATTATTGAACATTTTGTTTTATAGTATAAAATTATAGAGCTTTTCTGTAGTTGTACTGGGGTTGCACAGGGTAATAATGTCAAACCATGATAATTGATTAGCTTTAATATTCATGTCAGCTAACATAATTGTCCGTTTTATGGTTACTGTTTTCACTAATTAGAAAAGATAAATGTTGAGTTCTCAAACCTGACTATCATTTTTGAAATAGAATTTATGTAGGCTATGTTATTTTCTTTGGCTTTATCAAGAAATGCAAAAAAAAATCATATTATTCATAAAAGAGGGGTGAAAGTTGCCAAAGGTATATTCAAACTCATTAGTCGAAATTAGGTGACAAGGTCATGGCAATAGACGAAGAAGACAAGCAAGTTCATAATACACAACATAGAAAACTCAAGACTGAGCAACATGGACCCCTTACCACACCAGGGGTGATCTCATGTGCCGCGGGATGGGAGTAAGCAGTTTCTTATCCACTAGCGGTATACGCATTTACAAACCTCTGAGTACTAAACTAAAAAGGTACAGTTCTGGCCACTGTTCTTGAGTTGGATTTTTTTTAATTTTTGCAACAAGTACCTACAAAGTGATATATGCCTGAATACGTTTTTAGTCGAAACAAGATTTATAATGAATCAGTGTTTTAACAATTCGAACCAACAAAACTAACAGCTCAAATTACCGAACAAATATAATACAAACGAAAACAACTGTCTTACAGGCTCATGCCTTGTGATAGCCTCATAAAACATATGACGTGGTTGGGACAGTAATAACATATCCTTGTTCAAGCTAGTGTTTTGACGTAAAGTCATTAATGGTAATAAAAACAAATATATGATATAAGAATATGGAAGATAACATTTTCTATTTGTGATT